>OMOT01000602.1:0-13024 GCA_900312575.1 Acanthochaenus luetkenii
CGGCGTTCGTTGGATGTAAAAGAGTGAAAGGATGGATGCAAGATCTCAGAGCTGTTAGATTGTTACTGTCATTGACAGTAAAGGTTTAATGAGAAACGGAGTGAATAAGAATCGTACGTACGAGTCTCTCCCAAATGTCAGTATAAGGAAGAGCACACCCTGTTATTAACAGGACAGGGTTTATATAAACAGTAGATGATTGCTATTGGCTAAAACTTGTGTGCTCTCATTGGTCCATGGGTGACGGACCGTTCCACGAATGTGCTGACGACATCTGGTCTGGTATCTCTTCATAAACAGGAAAGGACTGACCTAGGGATTTAAATGACGTAACTCTTTATAGACAAGAAAAGTTGTTAAACCAGGACTCTGAGAATTTTATCTGTAAGAAGGGTACGTACTCAACCTTCTGATAATGTCTCTGAACTGGTTTGGTGGGAACAGAGTCAGGAATGTTTAACTTGGATATTCTACAGCCCCAACATCCTGAGTTGGCATACCAACCCTACATCAAGCAACATTTAGCTGCAGCTAAAAAGTTAAATGAGTCTTCAACATCGTGAAACACAACCACCAAGAATGAATTATCAAAAAGTAACTGTTACCATGTCAGCACAAGAAAGTGTTACTTAAAACATGTATTTCCATTGTGGTCCTTGATAGAAGACAAAATAACAACTTGACATACAACACAAAACAATAAAAACACAATAAAAAGATCACATGCTATACATGATAATACTGTCCACTTCTTTATTTGTTCCAAAGTTCTCACTTCCTTTTTACATATAGCTTTTGTAGGACATATTTTCATTTGCAGGCAAAGGCAGTTGAGGTTGATTATTGTTGTCATCATCCCAATTGATTATGGTAAATATAACAGATATTCTTTTCTTGCCTCAGTGTTCAACAGGAAATGAGAAATTACACATACACAAAAAATCAACATAATCTTTGGTAATATTTGACACTTCTGAAAGTAACTTGCATGCTTAATCTAGAGCAGATGTAACAGGTTATTTTAATTATGTTCTACGTATATGGGTATTATGTATAGAAGGACTAGAATGATACTAATTGGGGTTAGACTGGTATATCAGTTTGCCTGTAAAACCTGTAATGATGTTTATTGTAAGTTCATTCTTCAATGAAAGGCCTAATGAATCCCAGAGTTTCTCCTGCCATTGAATAGGTGTGAATAGGTAAAGACACTAAAGAGCTTTAGTGTCCCTTGATGGTCTAAGCAGTGTTTCAAAGGCTTTTCCATCCTGCTACAAATCAAATTCTGGAGGGAAACCTTGAATACTTGAAAAATGTAAACATAGTGAATAGTGGCACAAAATATCGGCAATTGATATTGACTTCAGTCTGCAAATATCAATAGTGATATCAGCCTTTACAACCCCAAATTGGTCGAACCCTAATACTGATTGTCATAATAACTGGCATATTAAGCCTACAATCTAATAGATTGGCACTTTGGCCTACAATGACACGTCCCTGGTGTTGTAACACAATATAAGGCCAAGATCTGCAACTTCTGAGCACCGTCCTACCATGCTGCTGAATGATCAGATTAGCCAACGGATCCTCCCACAAGCATCAAGCACTGAACACTGTCTTCAGAAGTGCATTCAGCCTGATGTATGATCCAGATCATCAACAGATCCTCAGGCTGTCCGTAATGGGCCTCTTCACAGTCACGAACCTGCTGTTGGTGACTCTTCTGGTTCAACTGACTGAAGCGCTAAGTAAGTTGAATGGTTGATCTCTAATCTATAGGCTTTAGAGTATGGATTTATTAGAATAATAAGAATGCTTGTAGATTAAGATTAATACCCTCACAAAAAATAACTATAGTAATCCTTTAATAAATTGTATGATACTTAATATGCTATTGTAATATTATAAGAATATTATGGTGATATTATAGAAGAAAAATACCATACAGTACAATAAGGTCACTATACTCACTATCAAGTACCACAAGACACACTATAGAAATATTATAGTGGTTTTGATGGAGAAGGGCTTATTGTTTAGTATGTCTCACAAATGTTTTATGCTGCATGCTTTAAATCAGGCTTTGGCTTAGTTCGGTCAAGGCAGAGGTCAATTTGTAATTCAGTGAATATGAAACCATTTTGTATATGAGAGAGAATCCACTCTGCAAGGTTTGACTGAAATGAGAGCTTATACAGCATGGATCCTTGCAAGCAGCCTGTGTCTTCATTTTACACTGAAGTCCTTTGGATCGATGAATTCTGCCAGCCTTGGGTGCTGGACCCCAGACATTAGGTGAAGGGGAACAGGCTCCCTTACCAGTTCAACTCATTTGCTGTGCCTTTATCGTTCCTATCGCATGTCTCTGTTGTGCATCCTTGCCTTTGCACAGCTGAGAGTCCCGACACAGAATGGGACCCAAACACAACACATGAACCAGTGCGTTTTGGCGAGTTCTGCCTGCAGATTCCAGATGATTCTCATTGGACAAGCTCCAAACCAGTTAACCAACCAGCCACACAGGCAACTGAACCAACCACACTGGCAACCCAACCTGACAGGCAGGCAACTGAACCAACCAGACAGGCAACCCAACCAGGCAGGCAGGCAACTGAACCAACCAGACAGGCAACCCAAACAACCCCGCTGCAGATTGTCACCCATGACCCGATTTACAACATGCCGCAACCACTCAATTGGAGAAAAAATAGTGAGATCTTTCCCTACTGTATCATTTGTTTGATTGTGGACTAGAGACGCCATGTGGGGGTTACAATTGGTAAATAAAGGGTCTCATAATGAAGGATATAGTGGTAAACCCTCTACCTTGTTAAACTGGCATAAATCTTTATGACATAAATTCACAATATAGATCATACTTCATGATATAGATCAGACTGGTGTAAGTTATATGAGGGTATGGTCTTTAAAGGAGAAAAGCACAACTTAAATCTGCACTATAGGCAAGATTTGTATGTAACAATCCACCTGTCTTATCACCCTAAATCACAAAGTGAGAAGAGCGTCCCATCCCCACTAATTGAGACGGCGTACATTTGTTTGCTCAAATGAAATTCACCGGCCGGGTTGGTAAACATGAGTGTGCTGTGTGCAGTTTACTGATGTCACATTACAGGATATCTGGGTACTGAAGACATTGATCAAACCGTTACCTCTCGCTGCTATTTGGCGCCGCTAACATGCCTAGTGCAGATTTAATGCTTTTCTGAAAGCACAATTGATTGGTGGATGCTTATGTCTTATGATGATCACTGAGTGGAGGTCGTAGTTTACCCACCTTTTTATTTACCACCACATCACTGGTTATATGAGAGATGAGCATATAGAATGCAGTTGTGGTTGATATACCACCAGGCTTCTGTCTTCAAGCGGTTAGAATGAATAATATGTTGACTTTGTATGAATTAAATAATGGGTTAGTGAGGAATGAGTTGTAAAACAAACCTGATCTATGAGAGCTGTTTCAAATTGACAGTGGTCAGTCATTCTTGAAGTATATTTTGGACTAATTTATTCCTATACAAGACAACACAGCACAAGATGTTAAAAACGGTCCCTTGTCTCTATCAAGGTCTAATCAAGCCAAAGAGAACATGTCGCTGTATGAGGAAAAAGAAGAAACTCCCAACTGAAACGTCCCACATCAGAATCATAAAAATGTGGCTCCCTGGTAAACGGTGTAACTCGACCGAAATAATGTAAGTATGTGTGTGTGTGTTTATGAGAGAGAGTGTGTGTGTGTGTGTGTGTGTGTGTGGCATCAACTCAATCCCAGTTCAGTCAATCCAGAAAGTATCTTTTAAAACTCTTCAATGTTTTAAAACTGAAAATTACTGTATTGAGGGTTCTTATTAAGGTTGAATCAATATGGATTTTTGAGAGCTTTGAGTTTTTTCACCCCCCATACATTTTGTATTGAAGCTGCTGATAGACCATTTTTGTGCCAATATTAAATTTTTGCAAAAACAATTCCTACAATTACAAGTACGGTATTCAGTGTTTTCCCAGAATCATGGGACACTAAAACTCTTAACCTATTCAGGTTAAGGGCTTCCAATAGACAACCAGTGTGATATTCATCAATTCTACAATAAATATGTAATCAAATTACATCATATCCATCATATCAGAGTTGGACCACGCTGACTGGCAGACATCTGATTTCAATAAAGGGCCAATATCGTCCCAATTTATCAATTTTAACCCTAGTTTTTATATTCAAATCCTTTCTGTTACAATTGACAAGTGGTCTGTCATTGGTCAGTGAACTACAGTTGAACTGATTGCATTGCAAGTTTAATTAACCCTAACGCTGGTTTTCCAGAGAGACTCTGATGGATGACAGGGAGGTGTGTGTGAATACATCAAGCATCTTCTCATACCTTGACTCCATATTTCCTTATCTGTAAGTGAGCACCACCTGACATACAACTTAGACTAATTCTGTCACCTCGAATAGTTCAACGTGTATTTATCAGGATAATAAACTTGCATCTTTGCTGCTGTCATTTTCTTTTAAGGGTCCCATATTATAGGGATTAACATTGTACTCTAATTTTACATATATGCTCAAACACGTTTAATGAAGACATTGTTCAAATTTGACTTTGTTTGATTGGTTGAATTTTAAGTTATAGCTTTTTCAAAAATCAACTATTTTCTCCAGGCCGTTTCAGACTAACTCCAGTAAACGCATCACAACTGGACTCGGTCCTGATTGGCTCCATCACTAACGAATGACTGAAATCCTTCCAGTCAGGCCAGTTTGCAGCATTTGAACTGGAAAGCCTCCACTCAGCAGGTTTAATTTGAATTAGATGAGCTGCTGGTGTTATTGGCCAATCGGGTCGAGTATTGTGACTGTTCTGCCTGTGATGACTCATTCAAATTCATTCAATCTAATTTCTAACTAATTCAATTCAACTTTAAACTAAACTACATTTATCTACAAAACATCTTGAAGGAGTTTTCTTATCCCGAGCCATAGTATGTTTGAAATCAAAATTAGGAAAAGTGAATAATATGGGCCCTTTAATATAATTGCTAACATGGCAATGTTTCTCTAGGTTTTGTTTTATCTGATGTGAGCCATTTCTTCTCTGATAACATAGCAGATGTACTCCGGATGTACTTTTAGATGAACAGTCTTCTTTTCCTGTAAGTTGACTTACTGATAAGAAAATATTTCTCAACCAACCCTCCAGCGGCCTGTCTGTACCCACGACTGAAGCCGGTGGCGATCAAGAGCCACCGATTGCAATGCCTACTGCTCCACGGGCCCCAAACACAGAGTTGACCACAGCCACAACACCTCCTGTCCGAGAAACCACTGAAGAACCTTTAGTATATGAAGACTACATCCTCAGTACTCAAGGTCAAGGTCAAGGTCACATTGACCTCAGTACTGACGAATATGAAATCCACCCAGAGATCCCAGACACTATCAGGGAAAGCCTATATTCTAATTATTTTCCTGACATCCAATCTGACTATTACATTTCCAGTAAGTTGTCTTTACCATGAATGAACAATGATTTTTCACCTAACATAATGGTTCATCCTGCGTAGCGTTTGAAAGAGAGTTTGAACGTTTATTCTTGTGTGGCTTCACAGGGGAGGGATCGTATGCCTGTGGAATTTGCCCTAGCATCATGATGAACTGGGACGACCTTGACCGAAAGGCCATACAGTCCCTGGACGTGATATTGCCATCCGTTCACTGCCCTGTCAGAGTCATGTAAGAGTCCCACTACTATCCTTCTCTCTCCCTCACACACACACAAACACTTGTGTTTGACCGATATGAAGGCCGATACCAACACAGATATTTTTGGATTGAGGCTGCCGGTTGCCGATATTCTGTATCGTTAAATTCGACTATTTGCATGTTAAGAATTGGAAATATTCAGTGTTTAGCCTAGTGTTTTATTCTTGGCAGGGTCCCTGAAAGAGCATTTTGACCATAGGACACAAACACCCTCCACTGAAACCCGGGATAAGAGCAATAAAATGTAAAATATCGTAGCTGAGAAAAATGTGGGTTCATGAAACCTTTTCCAAAGTCGAAAAACTCTAAATGCTTGGTCGCGAAGCTGAAAAAAGGCTGTTTTTGTTTTTAGTTCCTGAAAGTTGACATTGGGCAATTTTAGCCCCATATATCATCAAACCAATATATTGGTCAAACCCTAATATATAGACACATACATACACTCTAATTGATTAATCACGTAATGAAAACAGAATAATTAGTTGTTTTCTCTTTGGCACACAGTGCCAAAATGAAGGATGGTAAATCCATTTGCGTGGAGTCGTCCCAGCCGTGGTTCAGGAAGCTTCTGGAGAAGCTCAAAATTCAAGCCCACTGAGGAAGCAAGTGAATGTTTAAATAGGTCTATGTTTATAGCCCATAGACTGCCATTGGCTTAGCATTGCTGAAAGTTAATTTACTGTAGTAGGCCACAATAGTCGCTACAAGAAAGACTTTCGTGCGTCATTGATGATCTGTAAGTTGTATGCGTTTCCAGCTTCTCGGACGCCTAGCCCTAACACAGTGGGTATGCTCCTTATTTCCCTGTCTCCCCATCAATATAATACAATACAACCATGAACCATGGGGGGTGCCTTCTCTGTCATGGCTCCTAAGTCCGCCTTGTGAAATTAGATAAGCTGCCAGTTCCCTCTTTTAAGAAACTTCTTAAGACACATTTCTATAGAATTGCTTTTAATTTGCCATAATGTCGTTCTTTTTGATAGTCTGTTATGTTTCAATATGTATAGAGTAGTGAATTGTTCTTGTGTGTGATGTAAATGTTTTGATGTATTTTTAAACAAAAACTTGCTATCAATTGTTAATCATTGAATTTATTTTACTTTTCTTGTTTTGTTATAAGCTCTTTGTGCTGTATTGCTTGATCAGTGCTATATAAATAAAGGTATTATTATATATTGTAAAGTAGTGCCATCTACTGACTGCAAGTGAGAACAGCCAGCATCTCATGCCTGAGACGAGAGATGCTGTAGCAACTACTATTTCTCATTGGATCTCCTGGTAAGACAAAGCTGATTTCTGGGTTCAACAGTGTTTACTTGTGGGTTGACTGCACCAGGTGAATTCAGATATTCAGTTATCAATCACCAAAACATATCGTGAAGGGTTGTTTAAACTCTGGTGCTCAATGTATTGTCCAATTTGGCAAACCCTGTATATCAAGCACCTAAGTACACTAAAACACACAAAATATAGAACAAGTATTAACCCAGGTTTGACTTTCTATTGACTTGAACCACATCTGCTGGCATCCTTGTAAATTACAAAACATACATTCAAGTCAAGTGAAATGTATTTATAAAGCACATTTAACAACCAGGGTTGACCAAAATGCAACAAAAGCATTATAGCGCAAAATACAACATGGATGAAAATAATTAGAGTACAAGTGATAAAACCAACAGCACAAGCAACAAAACACACCTGCGACGCATAAACACTACATACATGACACACACCTGCAACGCACAAACACTACACACACGACACACACCTGCATATGTAAATACCCCTGAAGGTCATGTGGGGATCAGCTACATCACCCTCAAAAAGCCCATTCAAAGCTTTAAAAACAAGTAACCAAATGTTTAAAATCAATTCTCAAAAGTATGGGGGTGATGTGGCACCTTTTCCTCGAGCCAGTCAAAAGCCCAGCAGCGGTGTTCTGTACGAACTGTAATCGTGATAGGGACGAGTGATTAGTAACAGTCTAGAGTCCAGGCGGGACGAGATGAAGGCACAAAGGACTTTCTCCAGATCTTGGGAGGAGAGACAGGATTTCATTTTGGTGGTCCACAGTTGCTTTCACAACGGAGTGGATTTGTTTGTTTCTTTGAGACTGGTTTCACATAAGAGGCCCAGGGACGACGGTGTGCTTCTACCTCTCGTGATAAATGGTCAGGGCCATTGATAAGAATCTCAGGTTTGTCAGTCAAATGACTGACAAACCTGAGATTCTTGGAGGTTGGAGGACGTTTTGTGACATCCAACTCAATAGCAGTCAAACAGTCCCGAATGGGCTGTAATACAACGACTTGTATCATACTCAATGATTTCAACATCATAGTGTCTGTGAGCTTGTCCCTTCCTGCTCCCTAGTCACCTCGTCCTCCTTTCCGCTCCCCCGCTAAGTCGTCTTGGTCTTCTTCTTCCATCCGGCACACTTGAGGACGGTCTCGGCTTGCCGGCACTTCAGGTCGCCCAGTGTTTCCTCCAGCTGGTCAGAGGCATCCACGTTGTCCTCAAAGTCCCGGAGCAGGATCCTGCTCCCCAGCAGTCCGCAGCGCTGCTTCAGTCTCAGGTTGTCTATGTGCAGGACATTGTGGGCTTGCTTGATCCTGGTCAGCGAGGCCTTCTGCTCCGCCACCTCAGCCTCCACCTCCGCTAGCTGGGCTTGCTTTGCCTGGCTCTCCATCTGACACCATTGCAGTTTTTCCTTCACATTTGACAAGTGCTGATGGGGCCAAACGTAGCAGAATATGTCATATTAAATATTGATTGTTACAATATCAACTTTAAGTAATGTCTTTGATTTATGACCATTAATTTCAATTATATACTGTAAATGCAACAATCTTCAACTACCATATCTAACCAGCCTTGTGACACTTTTATACACGTCCACTTTCTTCTTTATTGTGTAGTATATAATTAATCAAACAAAGCAAAAGTTGTATTATTGTGAACATTTAACTTCAAATATAAATCTTTACACATAAGCTGATGTTTTAATCCCCCACAGTCCTCTTTGCATGCAAATTAGTTGCGATGACATCACACAAAGGGAAAACTTTGGGTTCTTCATACGTTAGTTTGCATGGAATGCTGCCATATAGTGATGTGTATATATATATATTGAGATATATATATTTAAAAATTGATGATCGTAAGAAAACACATTCGCATTTTATAATAAAGTATACTGTTGTATAAGTAGCGCTTTTATGCACAGTATGTGGTAATGTAATGTGGTATTAGCTATGTTTGCTGACGGTTCAGTTGCTAACGTTGGCTAGCAAGCCGAGTAGAGGAGATGAAGGCAGCTGATCAATGAGGGAGCCAGAGAGCTGAGATCCCACTCAACTAAATTCATAATTATCAGGTGCTGTGGGACTGGACACAATCTGTGCGTGTTGATCCTTCAACCCACCTCCATGGTGCTGTCTTTCTTCTTTTGCAGCTTTTTCAGTCTCTCACTTTGCTTTTCAATCTTCTCGTTGAACTCCTGGCTCTCAGCCTGCAGCTGCTCAAAGTCAAGGAGGTCGTCGCCGAGCTCCCCCTTGACGCAGAGTTCGGCTTCCAACTTTTGAGCCTTGATCTGCAGCTTGATGTGCACCAGGCGCAACTGGATTAGCCCATCCTGCCGATGCTGCTCGGATGCCAGGATCGGCTCCACCTTGGCCCCAGCTGCCTGTTTATCCAGGCGTCGGCTCAACACCGTCACGGCTATGTGCTGCCTCAGCTCCATGAAGGCACGCCACTCATTTTCCACCTGAGGGTGAAGATAAGGCAACATAGATTTGAGTTTGCCCACTATTCAGTAAACCACTCACAAAACACATTTTGGAGCACAAGCCTGTTTCACAGAATGTGTGTGTGCATGCATATAAGGGTCAGCAGGGTTCCTACACTATTTACATTTCACAATTCCTGACCTCAAAGTGGTTTCTGATTTTGGCAACATCTTTGTTGCTAAGCGCTCAGTGCAGTGGTGTTTCTGCACTGCACTTCCCAGAGATCACCTGTCAATCAAACAGTGTCCCCAGTACTGTGACGTCTTTCTCCTTAGATCCTGTTGATGAAGTTTGAGTTTCTGTAGGTGGCGCTCTTTTCTTTGTCTGTTCAGCCATGTTTACTACGCAGTTCTTGAAAATGAAAAACGCATAATTTCCTGTGCACCAGAGGATTTTCCCCAGGAAAGATTTACCAGACACCGGGTGTTTAGAACAGCAAATGTAAAAGCTTTCGGAAACTGGCCATAGATTGAATCACTATTGTGTTATAATGATGAGTAGAGCACAGAAATTGACCTTTATATATACAAAAACTGTCCTACAAAGGTAAACAGCAGTAAGTAGTATGTATTATGTGTTTTAAAGTGGAAAAGATCATTACTAGGGTTTAGCTTTAAAATGTCAACAAAACATACACCCATAAATGCTATTAAATGATACAGTCCAATAACCAATCTTTTTTTTCAGTTCCACTGCTCATGCAATTACTCTCCACAGCAGGGCAGATTTGAAGATCTTGGTTTACAGATAACTGTGCCACATCACTGTATAGCCTAAATGATGGTTATTCTTCACAGCAACAAATACCAGAATATGTGAGACCACAGAAAATGTGTCTTATATATTGGGACAGTACAACAATATTTTCCCATACTTTTCCAAATGTTTTTGTGCAATTTCCAAACTTTTCACAACCTGGAAATTATCCAATTATTTTTCCAAGCATTTCCAAACTTTCCAGAACTGTGCAGGAACCCTGCACAGGCCCTTATAATTTGAAATGTAACACTAACCAGACTAGGGACGCACCCATATATCGGCATACAATCGGTATTGGCCGATATCAGCTTTAAAATGCAGTATCGCCATTGGTCCGATATTGTTTTTACTGCGGATATCTGCCAGATTGTAGAATTGCCATTGGAATTGGAGTGTCACTTAATAAAACTGTCAATTTAGCAACATAATAAAACTAAAATTGTCTTTTATTTTAAAAAACCATTTAGTTATCTTAAGATAGGCATGTCTGAACGGCTTAACCTGTTTTGCACCTGCATCTGTACTAGGGCTGTTCCGATATGACGATAGAAAAATGTCTATCTGTAGATATTTTCATCTATCGTTTCTATCGCCATTGCTGCAAAAAAGCTGCAGAACTGCTTTACGGATGTATGTTATGTCACTCCCGACACGTGGACTGGACTAACAAACAAGCACGGAGGAGCTTGACACAGAACAAAACTCTATTGCATGTTTGACCTGCCTGTTAACAACAGTTTTCAGTCGCGCTAATTATTCCACTGATTTACAACCAGAAAAAAACGTTATGCAATGGATCATCAGCTCTTATCACGAACGAGGCTCTGTATGTAATCTGGTCCGCTTAGCTTTGCTATATTTGACCAAACGCTATGAGAATACTGTTATTTTGACTCAATGCTGGGTAAGTACCGTAAAGACACCGTTAGATGCAGCACAATATAAAGAGCGGCTGGCTGGACCACGGTTTCACAAGAGACGACTCACTTGACCACAGTCATACCGGGCTGCGAATAATCCGCTATGTGTTTGTCACATTTAGTTGACTTCTGTAGATTAGTGAATTCTTATTACTTAAATTCTACACGATCTCTACCTGCTGATGACCTTTGGCAGTGTTTGGATTAGTTGGAAGTTCACAAATTAAAATTCACCTTTTTTACATTTCATGTTCTTATTTCCCATTTTTGTGTTAAGGGAGAAATGGCAAATAAAAATAAGAAAAGGCAATCAATTCATGTTTTGCAAGCATATTTTGAATAAAACAACAAAAGTTTGTATTTTATTATGAAAAATAAATTAGGCATGTAGGGCTGGGTTTAAAAAAAATAATTACGGATTCAAATTGATCTTCATTTGAATGATCCGATATTGATTCATAAAATCCCAAGATCTATCTTTTAATATATCTATTTTCCCATGGATGCGTGAAGCTTTAAACCCGTTAGTCTCTCGTGACCAGCCTTTGGTTCTTTGCGCAACGAAACCTGAGGCTATGTAACAGGTTTACGCCATTTCCTCCACACGTATCTCCGCCACATTTGTTTACAAGCGCGGTAACAAACAAGTATAAAGTCACCAAAGCCACTGAGAATATAGACAGAGTCAAGAATCTTGCCTAAATAAATATGGAGAAATATTGGAGCATTTCAAGATGCAGTAAATGTCATATACGGTAAACATTTACCATGCCATGTTACTAAGAGAGTTACGGTAATACAGAGACGTGTAGAGTAGACTGGGATACGGACTGAGAGTTAACGTGTTGTTCCAAGTTACAATTTAAATAAAAGCCATTGTTCTGATAAAAGCCTCAATCATCATTTTACAGTAACCATCTGCTGAGGGTGCGGCTAACATAGGAAAGGACTATCCACTAGGGATGGGCGGATCGAAACGGGTATCAATACTCACATACTACTCATTTGATATCAATGCCCTTTGAAAAGTATCAAATTCATCTTTATTTTTAACAGTGGCGTGTCGTCCATTAGGGCGCCGCCTCACCTGCCGGCCCAAGTGGGGAAAAACTATTCCAATTAGGGTTGCAAATTCTAGGGAATTTCCTTGATCGATAGTCGCCAAAGTTAATGAACGACTAATCGATCAATCGATAACGATACACCAAAAAATTCTTATGAATATTGCTCATTAGAAAATACAAAATGCTTTTTTTTTTCTCAAACAAAGCTTTATTGAAACATTAGATAAATACATCTGTTTCATGGCATAACACAAACATAATTATGAACGCTGTTGTTTACGTATGATATTTTAATAAGGCTCGGGAAATTTCGCTCGCTCTTCCGAGGCGAATCAGTGACTAACACGATCGTCTATGACATATAACGTTACAAAAAAATAAGATGAGCCTTAATTAGAAACTTACATTTGCTAAATGATTATGAAATAGATCAATAAAGACAAATAACGTTTTTAAAAACTTGAAATTAGAAAGCTGCGACAAACTACGACAGCTCAGGCCTCAGTTTCAAACTTAAACTACATAAGTGCAGTAACTATCCAAGCCCGTTGATTTTTATTTAAGAATACAATCATATTTACATGATCAGAGTCGTGTGCAGTCGGTTTACAGTGAGACCAGCTTCTGAAAATACATGTTCCGGTGCGGCCTATATGTCTCAGGCAGCAGAAGTAGCTTCGCGCTAACTTTACCAGC
>OMOT01000614.1:0-12355 GCA_900312575.1 Acanthochaenus luetkenii
CATTAGCTGTTTCAGGAGCATAGACTGTGTCACAATACACCATAGGATGGCGTATGGTGACCATACTGTTGGACAGGTATTCATATTCACTATGACAAGTATGACATACAAGTCTTGAACCACAGGATTACTCAGTATCCACTTTATTCGGTACACCACAATGTTCATGCTTAACTACACAATAGAATGGGTAAGACAAGTGATTTAAGCAACAACAAAATGTGGTATGGTGCCAGATGCATCTCAGAATCAGCCGCCTTCCAGAGATTTTCAGGCAATAGTTTCCAGAATTTACTGAAAATGGTGCAAGGAACAAAAGACATCCAGTCAAAAATGTCAAACATGATGCAAAACAGTGACAATCACATGGTAAGAAGAAAGTGACTGGCAGGCATCTGACCATTTGTGCTTTAAAGCTACACTAGTCAAGATTGTTTTGTAAAGATACACCTGTTTTATCAGCCTAATTCCCCAAAAGGGGGTTTAACAGAGAAGACCTTCCAATCCCACCTAATTAAGACGAAGTAGATTTGCCCTGTTTGCCCAAATGAAACTCTGGTGTCAGATATGGTCACTGGCAGGAAAACCTCTCTGCCCAGGAAGTAACGAATCAAAACATGAGAGTGCAAAATACAAAAATGGTCTACTAAACAGCAGTGAGCGAGCGCTCCGTCCAGAAAAAGATGGACTCACCAACATTAGGTATTTTGCCTCTCTCATCACTTTGGTATAAAGTAATCACTGACCTGCCGGGTTGATAAACACGAGTGTGCTGTGTACAGACACCACGTTACACGTTTTCTGGGTATTCAGATACAGTTTTCACACAGTTACCTCTCACCTTCATATGGAGCTGCCAATGTGTAAAGTTCCAGATAAAAATACATGCAAAAACTTTGGAGTAACCCTCACAGTTAAAAGAACGTCTCCAAATTGCATCGTGTGCTCATGGGTGCTATGGAAGCTACACTGTCCCGGACTGGATTAAAAACATCCGGTGTCTGCTCGCTTTAGCCTTAAAAACGTTGGCCGTGGCCTTCGGTCAGCGATGCATCACACAGATGAGGGTTTCTTGGCAGGAACATCAATTGTAGATGAAATACAGCCACTTGCAGCTCATGCTAATGACGCTATTCCACATTATAGGCAAATAAATGACACCATCATGCAGGGAGCGCAAGAAATCACAAGGCCTCTTACTTCTTACAGGCCAACTAGGCTACAGCATCTGACACTGACAGGAGGCAGAAGAGAAGCCGGGGAAGTTGAGGGAAGAGTAGAGGATACTTATTAGTGACACCTTGCATAGAAATAGGGTGACAGCTAAACACCATCCAAAGGCATGGCGTGCATTGTTGCAATTAGGAGACCTTCATCATGGCGGTTAAATTACAGGATAGGCAAGTCATCATGTATCCAGCACGTTTTGTGGGATACAGAATAATCTGTAAAAGATCTGACACAGCTACACTTACCTCGTTATCCATTGTGGGGCTGCAGATGGATGGTGCTCATAACTCTATTCCACATGTTGGATAGGGCCGACCGTTCTCCACAGATTTCATTTGGAACCTGCGTTGTATTGGCTCACTGCAAACGTAAATAGATGACAACACCCCACGTTACTCACTGTGACATGAAGCTCATTTTAAACGTTGCCCCGCCCGCACGAAGATTCTCTAATCCCGCAAGGGGAAAAAACACCTATTTCCAGGCCTAACTTTAGTTTGAAATAGCTTAACGTTAACCTGGGACTATTCACGCAAGCTCACGTAACAGTTACGTATGGCAGCTTGACTTGAATTATATTATTAACACGCAAGCCAACGTATTGTATTGGTTCGCGAACTTAGCTAACGCGCTTAGCTAACCTGCGGTGCGTTAAACTGTTGAGTATTCGACCAGTTCACCGAGAAACTGACCCGTAGGGTTGAATGAGAGTAGCTACGTTAGCTAGCAAGAACCGGTTCAGTTAGCATTGCGGCTAGTGACGAACTGAAACGCTAACTAGCGTGTAGCTGCGTCCCGGTCGGGAAAAACGCCTCCTGATCAGGCGGCGTCTGGAGGCAGGGAGGCATCGAGGCGCGGTCCAATCCAACGTTTGTATACAACGCTGCCTGCTCAGGTGCCTCGATTCGGACGGTTGTGAAGGCAGCATAGCCGTATCCTTCTTCCGGTATGACATCCCACAACTCTGTGCGTCCACTACCATCCGGGTGAAACACAATGCCGAGTGACCACTGTCGAATTCGTCTACTGGTATTATAATATAGAGATTGTTCATTTTGTAACAATTTTTTGTTGTTGACTTTTTTGATGTAATTAAAAGGCAGCGAGATGCCTTTTTAAAAAGTGCAGCTCTCTTTATCTTCTGGAGAATGTCTGTAAAAAAAAGTCGAGGTCTTATCATTTCTACGTTCCTAAAGTTAAGGGTGCTGCCAGCCCTTCTTTCTACGTCACGGCCATCCGACACTGGAATGCTCTTCCCACCTACCTGCAACCATTGGGGTCAAATCAAATGTTTAAATTTGAGCGGAAGAAACATGTATTCATCTGAATGTAACATCGGTATAACGGTGTAATATTTATGTCTCAAGGGCCCCATCGGAAATGGACCGACGTGCCTCGGGTCTGATGGGTTTGCTCCCGTTACCCTTTTGTTGTCCTGTCTTGATCTCCGTTATTTTCTTTTTCTCAATGTATGAAGTATTTCTGCAGTGTTTTAACCTTTCAAGTGACGAATATAAATTAAACTGAAGCTGAAACTTGTTTTGTTGTAATGGCTGCATAAGCAGAAATTGTGAGGTCATACTGCCTTGGAATCCTGTCTCAATCCAGATTCCTTTGTAGGAGCCTCCTTACAGAAACACTGTTCTGAAGGACGTTGACTTATCAGACGGGGCAGCTGCCGTCTGATTGGGATGCGGCTATTATTTTCATCTCCTCTCCCACCTTCGACACTGGAACTCTTAAAAACTGTTGGGGAAAATACTTACTGTCCGTGTAAGTTATTAGCTTTATAATGACGTTATTCTGTCATGTAGTGTGCCCTGTGTTGGTTGGTTACCGCCTCAGTGTCAGACACGACCCAAATCCAGCTCTGCGGCCGCAGCTCCGAAATGAAGCCTCACAAAAAGTATTTTCACAACAAAGTCAATTGCAGAGTGCATTAAGAACATGTCTTTCAAGTAAAATCACACAGGAGATGTTCGTGGTCCACAGTCAAAAGTTCAACACTGTTATTTATTATAAATCAATACACTTTATATAAAAAAGGCCAACGGGGGACAGAAATAAAAAAGCATTGTAGACGTAAACCTCACAGATCTGGTAATGGGCACCCGCTTACCACACTGGACCCAGTCACAGACTCTTGATGAGCCAGCATATCTAGTTAACAATCACTCACTCATCCCAAAACACCCTAGACTATATTTAAGATCATTCAACCGGTTTGAAAGGTTTAAAATGGAAAGAATGTGGCTGACATCAATCTCTCGGCAAAGCATTGCAAGTATAGCGACTTAGCAGGCCATTGGCTTTTGTGCATTTCATTACAACCATCACCGGCAGTCAACATATGTGTTACTTTGTGCACACCATATCACTGTATAGCAGTTCAAGGACGCAAAGACTTTCACGCTTTTGAAGGTAAACATAAAGCTCTGTGTAACGCCCAATGTAACAGTCCCGAATGTAGCCCTGGTACAGGCATCTTCTGTCCAGAAATGACCAAGACCTAGCTTTAGACCGATGGGGCAGTTGAGAGAAGCCTACCCACTTCTTGAATATCGGTGAACATCAAATGGGTAGAAGCTAGAAGGCCAAATGGAGCACAGCCCTGGCTGTTGAAATAAGCTAAGCCTCTAACAGCACTCCTCAAGCAGGTATTTAGCACTCAATAAACACTCAATACAGCAGTGAGGATCTATATTTTCATATAAATCTACTTTAAATTTTAATACATATTTCAACTTTGATGAATCAGATACAAATGTAACTGTCATTTGTATCATCTTCAAGATAAAATGCCCATGTGACAGAATTCTAATATATTACCGTTTGCCATATACTTGCAGGCCAACAGATAGAAGTGCAAACAATTCATCCTCACAGCACCGCAAGATAAAAAGATTTAAAGCATCAATTTTTGAATTGATTAGTCCAATCAAGATGTTTTCACTGACTCTGACCCTCAATATGTTTTGATGGTCAGAAGTCAGTAGTAGACAATTTCCCTTCTTCTTTATGCAATATGAAAAGCAAGCCTACTTCCTTGTACAAAAAGTCATATCACCAGTGTTATCAGGTCAAAATGAGCTGTCAAATGATGCTCATGGGAAAAGGTATGGCTTTCTGTTGCCCGTTTTTAAAGCAAGCCTTTTTATGAGCCAACTCTGCAGGGTTATGGTGGGTGGGTGAAGATTAAAATGGACCACATGTCCAATTACTAAAACACACATGGGGAAGGAGAAAAAAAAGAAAGTAAAACAATAACTTAAATAGAAGTGCTTAAAACATAACAGTTCTTAGAGCCCTTTCAATAACCAGAAAATAAGGTTGCAAAGCGGGAATCCCATCCCAACAGGAAAGGAGAGAGAAATTAATAGCTGTAATGGTAATACTAATATTCATCAAACGATTCACAGATGTACAGTTCTCTTATAGGTCATATCCTTCCCAGCCCTTCCAAGTATTTCTAGTCTCCTGGTCAGTGGCCCCCCCAGGTCTGTGTGGGGCTGCCCTCTGTTTCAAGTCTGTCGGTGGTGGGAGAACTCCCAGTCTCAGTACATCTCCCCTCTTCCTCATTTGCCCTCAGTGCCTCCTCCTCTTTTCTCCTGCGTTCCATCTCCCATTCCACAAAGGTGTCGAAGAGGCTGGGCCAGGCCTCGTCCTCACTGTAATTGCTCAGGTCAGGCCCAATAGCCTGGGTGAAGTTGAGGAACATGTTCCACGTGTCCCGTGAGATGCCCCGCACACCTGAAGGGTTCTCTGCCAGGAAGTCCAGCCAGTGCTCCAAGATGGCAGGGGTGTCCTGGGTGAAAACCAGGCGCCACAGGGCGATGGCGATGTCGCGCTGCAGTGAGCGCTGGCCCTCATCGGCATCCAGGCCAAATTGGAAGGTGAAGCGATATAGGTCCTTGAAGCTCTCCTCGCCCTGGGCCTCCAGCAGCATGCAAGGGAAACGTGAGCAGATGCCCTCAAGGCTGTCTGCCTGGATGGCCCTGCAGCCCTCCACAAACTCCTTCCTGATGACACAAGGAAAACAGGACAGAACATCAGAATGATATTAACCATTTCACTCAACAAAATGAGGCCCAGAAGACTGTACTTCTCAACAAAGTTATACAAGCAGCAGTGGGCATAATGAATAGCTTAAGTTGCCAAGAGCTACAATAAAACCTCTTAAAGTCATCCAACCAAACAGCAGGCAGAGTAACTGCAAGAACACTACAAACATAAAATGGACAAAGACAAGAAGCCCAGCCTCGCTCCTTGTAGTTTAAGAAAAGCAACGTGCCCTGGGATATAAATTAAGCTGGTCACATTCTGTCAATGTAACTTTGACAAACAGTACTTTCACTTCAGAACAGTGGCCCCTGGCCCAGATTGATATGCTACAACAATGTAGGCTTTTCAAAATCAGATGTATTATAATAGCTTCAGTAAGCAACAGTTGACAATGAGACACGTTCCTAACCAGAGAATGGCTGTTGTCCAAAGCCTCTGGACAGAAAAGTGCTGAGTTAAAGAGGAAGCAGTGACAAGTGACCCAGCCAGCAGGCAGCCCTATTCATCTCAGACACTAACTGCCGAGTAGGAGTGCAGCGTCGGATCAATTTCCTGTGTGCCCCCTACCTGTCAGTGGGCAAATGTGTGTGCAGTTGAGCTGCTGAAAACTGAGTGGTGAGGGTGGGGTGGATGGACCGCCGCACAGCGAAGGACTGCAGACTAGGAGGTCAGACAGTGCAGGGACAGGTGGTTACAATCTTATAAAGTGACCAGAGCTGAGGCAACAAGCTAGTCATCCTAATAAATGAATATCACTGCATAACAGCACCGCTGTTTGGGCCTTCTTAACCCTAACACCCCCCACACAACACATACACATTACACACCCCAACTCCATCTTACCTTGTAAACTTGCACATGGTGGCTGCCTGAAACTTCCAGGCGAGAACAAGCACTCGAAACTCTGCGGGGTCCACGCACAGGTCATCGCAAAACCTCTCCATGCCCTCCTCCAAGATGGCATCTTCCTGCTCATCCTTGTAGCAACAGAACAGCTCTTCGATGCGCAGCAGTGATAGTCCATCTCCATCCACCAAACACTCGTCCTTACGAGCCTCCCCCATCACTGTGGAGATGATGGGTGTCTCCACCATAACCTCCATGGCCTTGGTGCCATTAGACAGCTCACTGGGGGCTTTGCTACATGGGGCACTGGGCTCTTCCTTGTGCCCTCCCCCACCACCTTTCTTGTGGTGGGACTTGGAACCACTCTCCTTGTCTCCACTCTTGCTGCCGAGTGAGGACGTTGGATTTTTACACTTGTTGACACACTGGCCCATGTCTCCCTCCCTGGTCCCTCTTTGGTCTTTCCTCCCCTCCTTCAGGCCCCGTCCGAACCACCTAGACGCCTCTGCTCTGGCCTGGTGTGACGTCTCAACATACCCTCAGGCCCTGAGGTAAAGGAGAATTTGAAATTGAAAAGTCTCCAGAGTTGCTCTAGAGTTTGAGAATTAATAAAGTAGCAAGTTACTCACAGACAAGTCCTCAGATGGCATTGGAGAGGAAAGTGTCATCCTATTTTGCTCCATTGTTGTGACCTTGACATCTGCAATGCTGAAAGACACATTATCTTGTCATCATAAGCAGAATGTGATAGCCCATCTTTCCCAATCCTGCAGGACTATTTTTGTCAACATGCCATGAATTTGTAATTTGAGATCAACAAATCAGTTTCAGTTAATTATTAATATCTAAAACGTAGACACTTCAATTTTGAATAAATAAAAACATTATATACAGTGGACTTTAAATCTCTAGAAATGGGGTTGGCATTCTCTAGGTGTCCAGAATATAAGGAATATATTAAGGAACCTCTCTCACAAAGTCACGGTTAGGGGAGCTGGGTGACTCAAACAACTCATGATCACAGTTAGTTGTCAAATCCATGACTTCACTTGATGGTTTAACTTCCTCGACTTTGTGTTGTTGTGTCCCTTGATCTTGGCATGTCAAGATTGGTTTAAGATCAGTGCAAACCAAATATATTCAAAATCCACAATACACCGTTTCTACTGCTCATTACACGGTTTATGTAAAGGCAACATCGTCTCTCTGGGACAATTAAAGCCTAGTTATTTACTATACTTGTGTATTCTCTTAGCTAGTTAGCTACTAGTATGTTAGGTTAGCCAGACACTGATATCTACCAACATAGTTTGCAGTTACTCCTGCAAATCGAGCTAAATTACCGTGCCGTTAAATGTGCAGCATTAGCGATAATACATAATTTACACATTGGATAGGCAACGTTAGCTAGCTAACATTATTTAGCCAAGTTAGGTTAGTTGGCGAGTTTTTAAGCACATGGACGCCAATCCAAAGTGGCATGTTATGGGTCATTTGTGGACTGGCTATTCTTAGTAAAACACGGTAATTCAGCTGCTACTTGATATGAAGCGGTTGCCTCTCAAACGAGACATCACCGCATCAAAACTGCCTGGCCGTGGCGTCGTCGCCATAGCTAGCAAGCATCAGCTTGGTTAGCCAGCATAACGAAAAGTTAGCAATCAGCTAAGTCTTCAGATCGAAAATCACAAACACCCACGTACGGAAACTTACCTTTTTTTAAAAACATATATTACTTGGAATCGGGTGTTCATCACTGTAGGAATGCCAACACTAATAAGTAGTTATGGGTTAGCCAAGCTAGCGTTAAAGACAAGCAACGAACTGAGGCAAACTCGTCGCGTTTTAACTCAGATTGCTAGCTAACTAGCTAGCAGCTGGCAAGAAACGTCCACACCGACGTCGAGTTTTGCATCGCTTTTAGGGGAAAAAATACCTTTCAATCCATTTTGAATTGTGTCCACTCATTGAAGTGAGTTAAAAGACCACCTCGGACTAAAAGCAGCCAGGTTCTTTGTGCTTCCTCTTTAGTCATTGAATGTAGTGCAGCTTTTTCCCTGCATCACTTCCTCCCTGCAAAACAAGCATCCACAGAGCCGATCTTCACCTCAGCGACGCCAACGATAAGATTAATTATTTACTTTTAACGAAGTAATTTGTTCTTAAATACTAACTTATATTATATTCAGATGAATACGTGTAACGTTATATGAAACAACATAACAAAGGACATGTTTTAGCGTTGCATTTTTTTACAGGGCCATTTAGATATAAGTTAACGTTACCTCTTTATTGAAAACGGTGTCAAACAACCACTATTGATCATTGATCTGAGTTATAGTGGGTCTTCAAATAGTGAACTGTAAAAACAGCAGAAATGTAATAAGTGGGTAATAAGTTACTTCCGGCTTTAAAAGTGTTCATTTCGTTTTGTCGTCTCTTCTTCGCGACCTTCCCGTTTAGCAGCCGGTTTCGCTTAAACGTCATCACTAAGCGACCGTGACGCTGGCCAAGCTAGACACTCCTTCAGACGTAAGTCAAGTTTCGTAATGTCTAAAAACGGTATAACGTTACGTGTGTGTGTGATAATAACGCAAATGCACGTTGTTAAGATGAACCGCACTCATTTACGAATTTACCCCTCGTTCGTCAGCAGCATATTTCCAAGCTAGCTAGTTTGAGGAGCTAGCGGTAACGTTAACAATACCTGTGACGCACAGGTAATTACCTAATGCCTAGTGTGTGGGGGAACAAAATCGATATATTTGCATTCGCATTGATACTTAGGAATAAAGCAACGGTGCCATTCCCAAGACATCCTTCAACTCAACACAGCAGACTCGTGATTCCTTTCAGTGAATTGTTATGGTAACGTTATATGCTAAACGGAGCCATGTTTGTTTTTAGTGCCACCAAACGGCGAGTAACCGAAACAACAGAAAGCTTTTTGGTATACATGTAACTTTACTTAACACTTTACATTATGTAGGACCCCCACCCAAAATATAAACGAGTACACGGCAATTGTACGATGATTACTTTGAGTTTTTCCCCAGTCTACAAAAGCTGCTTGAATTATAGACAACTTCATTTTCTTTTCTGTGCAGGTACATGGTGATTTCTCTCCATTTTGAGCCCTGATGTCGTCTTCCACTCGTAAGACAGTGTTGTCGCTGTACATGCGGGTGTTTCGCGTTGCCCGAACCTGGCAGGCGCAGTCTGCTGTCACCAGCGACACAGAGACGGAGAGGAAGTACATTGTTCAGGAGGCCCGCAGTCTATTCAGGCAGAACCAACAGGTGGGGAAAGTGTTCTGCTCGCAGGAACGAGTGTGCAGTGGATTCATGGCAGCTAATTGGACTAATCGTCTTCTTTGTTGCTTTTCCGAAGCTGACAGACCAAGAATCAATAAAGAGATGCATGGAAGAATGTGAAGCAAGGATAGAAATAGGTAAGAGTGGAAAGATGTCTTGAGCCTAAGTGCTAAGAGCCTAAATGGCTTCATACTAGTAAGATATTACTAGTATATTCGGACACAAAATTCACATGACCATGTTCGTTTAGATGTTTCCTGACTGCATGTGATCTTGATGATGATGCCCATTCATCCTGTTATTTTCCTTTGAACTTGACAGGTCTACATTACAGGAACCCATATCCAAGGGCTGTAAGTGCTAATCATGTAACAGATTACCTTTTTCCGTGTCTGTGTAGGTTACAGGGTTGTTGAGAAGTTTAATTCGGTTTGTTTCTCTCAATGTTACCGCAGAGCTACCTACCACCGATGGGACTGGCAACCCAGAAAGGCAGGAAGCTGCGAACACAGCAGCGCCTGAGGAAGCAGGCCAAGCCAATTTACTTGCAGTCACATGACGAGACCTGATGCCCGATCTACTCGATCCGTGCCAAGCGTTCATGTTACCAAGGACGGGAAACTGGAGTGCAGTCACAAGCTGGTCTCAATGGTTGGGTTTTTATTACCACTCATTCAGAGATGCCAGAAAATCTGTCGTTCAGGAAGAAGCCGTTTATTTTCATTGTCCGGGCACGTTGTAAACATGTTTAACTCTAAACTGCCTAAATGTGTCTTCATCTTCTATTCCAGCTGCTGATGTGTTGTGTGTCTCGTAATATAATATGCCAAGTTGTATTATATGTTTAATATATTTATTATTCCATGTGAAGAAGTGTTATTCTAAACACTACATTTATACTTCATACAAATAAAATCATGTAGAAAAATACGTTTGTTGTTTAAAGTGCATACAAATGCAAATACACATTCTGACATGTTTTCATTGTTTTGTGCCACCTATGACTTGTTATATAACTGTTGATCTCGGACATCTAACTTCCAGTTCTTAGTCACCCAGGTGACAGAGAGGCAAGCCACCTCTTGGCCCGATCCAGTGTTTCTGCAGCTGGTGGACAGGAAGGAGCTAGAGTGGCCCGTGGTGGATGGGGTTACTCGACAGGCGCTGGTTTTGCAGACAGGAAACGCTTTTTAAAAAATGATGATCTCCCTTTCACTGCACGACCCCTCTAGGAACAGGCCTATAATATTGGCCCCTTTCTTTGGCTCCTCTTCCACATGGGTGGTCTGGGATACAACTGATATATGAAATCCACTACAAAATTGTTGGCAGAAATACAGAGGAAGTTGGGAAACAATTGAGAGTTACACTTCACTTATCTAAAATTCTATTGGGATGGTGCACTTCCCAGTAAAGTTCAGAGACACTTCAGTGAGGAAACACTAGGTGAAGTAAAAGTCAGAGAGCCCGGATGTTATATCCATTCTTGTCATAACAGACATCCAAGCACATAGTGTATATATAACTAAGTGTAGTCACGCAGGGGCAACAATAATAATATCAAACTTTATTTATATAGCACTTGTCTAAAAGCAGAGTTTACAAAGTGCTTTACACAAAGGCATCAAAACAGAAACTGAAAATATAAAAGGCGATGAAATAGGAAATGAGTGAGTGAAATTAAACAAGATAAGAAAACAAGTTAAATCAGCGTGTTGTTCTGCTGTCCAAATACTTCTGGAGCTCAGTGTACTTTCAGTCTTCATACAAAATAACAGTTAGGTGATGGGAAATCAGATTGGATTAGATATTTCCTCCCTCAGTGACACATCTTCAGACATCCTTTGACAAGTAGGTTCCTGACATTTATTTCCTCCGACGTAATGTAATCCAAATATCCCGGAATGTCTCCCCAGATATGATGCCGTTGTGATGAAAGAGAGCAGCTTGTTAGGCGTCAGTTTTGTTTATCAGATCACTGCTGGGAAACGAGCTTGTTTCCCATAATCTTAAATCTTGATTCAGATATTGATACTGGTGAAAGTGAAAGCTTTTGGCTGGGCAGCTATAAACAAGTGGGGGAGTCAGTGATTCATGTTCACTCATTCAGTCTGATTCATGTTGACATTTTGGGAGAGGTGCACTGATATCAGCGTGTGCCATGTTTGCAAGTACTGAATTGAGAACTCGCCAATACTGAGTATCGACCGTTTAGGTAAACTACTGTTGTCTACAGAAAATTGGTTGAAAATGTTCTATGCTATTTTAAATTTAGACATTTATTCAGACCAAATGACACTCCCATCTCATTAGTATAAAAAACTTTGGGAAGGGCCTCACAGAGAGGAACCCCACTTCCAGGACGGTCAGGTGTGCAACGGGTGCTGAGTGGGTAAAGGAAGATGAAATGTTGATAACAATATGTTGAACACAAATGTTATGCTTATAACCACCAGGGGTCACAACCTACTAAGTGCTGAAGCTCACTGTCCTGAGGTGAAGCAAGACCAGTTTCTACCAGTGAGGATAATCACGGACTTGCACTGGCCTGTGCTGTGCATGCAGATACTTGTGCATGCAGATACTTGTGCATGCAGATACTTGTGCATGCAGATACTTGTCTCTCAGCTTACAGTAGACCAGGAGCTGCACTGCCTTTCTGAGTCTCAATATCTCACACGGACACTCATCGTTTTTAGAATATATAATGCGAAAAGGATGCTCACAGATAAACGGTGAGGGTGGCGCCTCTTGATCAGGGGTCAAATCAATCAGCCAATCAGCCTTAGATGCCTGCTGCTTTTAAGACAAGACAGGACAAGAACTGCAACTGTTACCAAAAGACAATTTTTCATTGCCGGCTCCCCACGTAGGCTTTTCTATGGCCTACAGTGGAGTTGTTG
>OMOT01000614.1:12447-24814 GCA_900312575.1 Acanthochaenus luetkenii
CTCTCGACTTCATTACCTCTATGATAAATGACTGTCTCCACCGTAATAGACCACTGATGGGAAAGCACAGCAGCAGACTCGGAGCATACTTTCTTTTAGCGTTCATCTTGAACAGTGTCATGCTTAAGGGCCTGATATTCATTTAAACATGCCGGGACATATTGCTATGTACTGTAAGGCCTAAAACATTACGGTGGCAACTATTGATGGAATTAGGTTAAAGCAAGACTTTTAAGTAAACACACATCCGTCTTATCAGTCTAAATCACACATGGGGGCTGCAGACAACAGATAAGAGCGTCCCATCACCCCTAAGTCCTCACACTTTCAAAAAATTCTAACAGTTATCTCCTGTTGCCACTTTGGGCCGCCAAAATGCGAAGTTGCCTATAGTGCCGCTTTAAATGTATGATAACTACGATTGGTAGACCTTATAAAAACATTTAGATCAAACTGAGAGGACATGGAAATGACTGGAATCAAGCGTTCATTTGGGTATAGATCCCCTCGAGGGGCATCTGTCCCATCGGCTGCGGCGGGACACACCTTTTAGTTCCAAAATGAAAAACGTTTTCAAATGGACATAGTGTTCAAGTTATGTGTAGCGTAGTTCTAATAATAATCTCAAATCTAATTTACATTTCAGATACACTTTTCAAAGTGTGACACTGTTGGAAAGAAAAGTCCTATATACCCTGTCCTATATACCCTGTATTTAATCTTCAGTATTAGTTGTATTCTTGTCTATATCTTATCCCGCACTGCTGCAATGACCCAGTTTCCCCACGGGGTTCATTAAAGTGACATCTTCTCTTATGAGTGGACCATATGTAGGCATTCAGTTTGTTACGGGTATTATTCATGCCAGCAAGAACTATTGTTACCTCTCGTGGGGATTCTGTCTCCATTCTCAAACTAATGAGTCATTTAAATCAATCCATGAACACAAATCCTGACAAAGGATTGCAAATAGGATCTTTAAAATATAGTTTAAAATGCATGTTTAACGGTCACCTCCTTGCATTTATACCTTTATCATTCATTTAAGAATAAATAAAACTGGTTGCGCTACCATGTTGTTTACAGGACTAGTTGCTTTGTACAAGTAAAAGAAAAGCTCCACCAAAGAGCAAATGAATGAGATTGATACCATATTTTTCTCTCTCAGACCTATTTCCAATATGTAATGGAAAAAAACAAAGAAAATGTGAACAAAGTTTGGAATTTGGAACCAGAATAAAACTAAACGCTCACTTTCTATGCGATCCTATGAAATCCATCCTCAATTTGGGCTCTAATGTTTGAAAGTTGCCTCCGGTTTCAGCTTTTCCCCACGTTTGCATCACAACCCATTACACAGCATTTTAATGGTCACATCAGTCCTGAATTTCTGCACGGTTAACTTTCTGTTTAAGACTGTGACTTTCACAAGCTGCCACAAGTTGTACGGCTTTGGATAAGTAGGATCATTGCCAATTTGTTGATTTCATGGTCTGTAAACAAGCTCATTTTAAATGTACTGTGAAACCAAGCACAGGGATTCTCAAAAGAAAAGTCTCAATGCAGGCGTGTGAC
Organism: Acanthochaenus luetkenii; assembly: GCA_900312575.1. Lineage (NCBI taxonomy): Eukaryota > Metazoa > Chordata > Actinopteri > Beryciformes > Stephanoberycidae > Acanthochaenus > Acanthochaenus luetkenii. The sequence continues at coordinate 14,023 of OMOT01000614.1, forward strand.
CCATTTTTGTTGAGATGTCACATGCTAAAAACTGGATCATGGAAAAACTGGTTCTTTTTAAAGATTGTCGGGTGTAAATATAGATATTCAGACATTCACCTGAGAGCAGTGTCATTATGGAAATGATCAAATAAGCTGTGGCACAAGAAGAATACAACAGCGCCAGAAAGAGAGGGGGAGTGATCCGTCATGCATCCCCTTTAAGCCCTTCACTCTGTGTGCATTATTTAGGGGATTTCAGAGGAACCCTGGGGGAAATATGGGGGAAGAAGCCGGGGAACCAGGAAAAAGGAAAGGGAGAGGGTAAAGAATAATGCAGGAGTGAGACGTCTAACGTTGTATCTAAGGAGGTGCGATAAGGTAATTACATGCTTGTAAATAGGGGAATCCATCTCCTCCATCTTACCTGGTCAACTTGCTTTAATGCTTTGATGCAGATCACGTTGTCGACAACATTTGAACCGTCATGAAATAAATATAACGGCAGCTTGTTTTCCCCTGTCAAAACACACAAGATGAGGCAAATGTTAGTTCTACTATAACTGGTTGGCATCTGTAATAGTGAATGGATAGAAACAGAATGTACAGTTGTTTTTTTAAAGCTTGCTTACGTTAAATAACAGATGTAATGACCTATAAACATTGAATAAATGCATTTAAATGATAAAAAAATATCGTTGTCATTACAAATTCACTGTTCTTTAAAAATGTACGTCTACAGCACAGAGGAGACTTTCACCTGAAATACACCATCTCTATCTTATATTTCATGGTGCAGTACAATGTTTTGGGGCTAATGAACTCCCCCAAATTCTCGTCTTGTCTTGTCCGCTGTGACTGAAGAGCTGATATCGTACACATTGAGGGCCACTGGTTGTTGAGGGTCATTAATGTGGCCACGGCTCCAGTACATAGCCTAAGAACGCTTTATATTATGGTTGATACCATTTGCCAAATGTGAGCCGGCGCTCTGTAGAAGTGCTTAACAATGACCGGGGGTGCTGAGGTCCGACTCCAGGGCCGTGTCACCGGGTGACTGTTCCTGGGTAACTCGAAGAAGCCATCAAATATTAAGCTGGCCTCCTTTTCATGATCATGGCATGTAAACAAGCATATCATCTGCGTGATTGACACACGATCTACTGGCCTGGCACGACAGCGAAAGCTTAGACAGCCCTTTAGTGTAAAAGGAAAAGAGGGTCACAGAGGGGGATTACGATTTGATCGGCCCCCCCTATATATCTTAAAGGTGGCACTTCATGGCGTCTGCAAGGAAAGCAACCTGCTATCTCAATATGCATATGCAACAAAAGACCAATGAGAACGTGAAACACAAATCAGTTTCAGCACTGCACCTTGTGCTTTGCTTGTTGCCACTGTTGTTTTTAGGGCACCCCATCGGCCAAAACGTACCCTCGCTTAGCATTTCCTGGCCCATTATTTAGTCCCTCCCGCTACTTTCTACATAGGAAAGCGCCTCATGCAGGAGAGATGCATGTGCACCAAGAAACACTTCCAGCGTAAACCAAGTTAAAGTGAACAAACGCAATAATTGTCTCTCTTAATTGAGGTAGATGCACGGAGGTGGATGGAAAACTCATTAAAGGGGGCGGATGAATAATGGAGGAGGGCGTGCTGGTGTTGTGCTCGCTTGGTTTACATCTTCGCTGGATGGGCCACTGTTTTGGCTAATGCCATGTGATAGGCTACCTGATCATGCACACTTCATTGTGGAACTGGAGGAACATTGTGTGTGATAACTTCAGGCAGTGGGGGGAAGGGCTTCCATAAACGGCCCAGAGTCAACAAAATAAAGAGATTGGAACCGTCATCATCTAAGGTGCTTTCCAATCTCTTTATTTTGTTGGAGCGTATACGGTCGAACGTACCACCGTGCATTGCAGTGTGGTGACAGTGACAAACGAAACAGACTGGTTGTAGGTGGCAGTAGGGTTCGGGTGACCCCTTCCTCGCCACGATCCTACAGTAGCATGGCTAGTTCCCTAGCTAGCTCAATGTATCTGAAGTCACACATGACGATGTTTTTGGATCGAAGCTGCTGATTGCTGATATTTTCTCCCAATATTCAATATTGTCAAAATAAGACTGCTTGCAATCAGTGATGTAGCGTTAAATAAAAAGGAGGGTAAACTATGACCTCCAGTTGGTGATCATCATGAGCCAAACAACCACCATCTCTTCTAAAAATCCATTCTATTTTCAGAAATACAATCATTTACGCTTTTCTTTTCCTTTAAAGATCCTTTCGTTATCGACAGTTTGATACTACTTACTATGACGTTTGCTGTGAAGTTATGTCATGAAGATTGATATCAGTCTAAAATGGTGGCAAACTCTATTCTGCAATTAAAAAGGAGGGTAAGGTGAGTTTAGATGGGTTTACCCTCCACTACATCCCTGATTTCAATGCTACAGCACATACTGTACGTTTGGGTGCAGTAGTATGCGAACAGAGACACCATATAGATGGCAGTCGGCTCAAATCCCAGCCTGATCAGTTGCATTGGTCACATGTTGTATTTACAGTTACCGTTCAAAGTGAAGTTCCTGGTCATTTAAACGATACTGATGCTGACCTCGGTAAACGATCCCTTTAAATGTAAAATCACTTGTTTCTGTGTTCCCGCGCTCACAGTGGCTCTACATTTACCACCGGTTCATCTATAGACCCTTATCGTCCCTCTCCATTCTGCATTGTGTGTGGATTATAAAAGACCTTAAAGGCCCGAGAAGGTTCTGGAAACACTCCCGTCTCTGGCGGGGCAACGATCTATATGACGTAACGCCGGCTAAATGAGGCGGGAGAGTAAAATGTATCAGCTAATACACGCTGCTTTGATGTCAAACTAATCTCGTAACAAGAGAAAAGGCAAAGACGTTTGTACACAGGGTATAGCTGCTTTAAAAAAAAAGCTTTTAAAGGTAATCTCTCACCCCTTGTAATTTGGCATCCCAGGCGATCGATGACGTTGTTGTAGTTGCTCCGTCTCATAATATCGGCCCTCGAGGGGAGCCAGGGGTGTAAGACCAGTTTACTGGCTGCTTTGGCCTCACGACCGACTGGAAAGTGAGCCAGAGCCTTGCAGGTAGCTTCCGCTGGCTTGGCAGAGATGGAACAGAGTCACATGGAAATGATCAGCGTAATGGTATTAGATTTATGCGGCGGTGCTTACGGAGAGGATGTTTTCCTCCTCGTAGGAAGTGAGTCATGCCATGAAGATAAATTGTAGTATTTGTGTTTGTGTGTATTAATCCCGTCCCCTTCCCCGTCTGCAGGTCGTAAAGTAGCAGAGTCCACGCCGACCTTCCTCTCTCCGTCAGGGAGTGACAGTTCCAGAACGGTGCTATGAGGGGAACAACTACTGCTCGCATGCATTGCTGCTGGACCGTCAGTGTACACACACACACACACGCACGCACACACACACACACGGTTGATGTCACACAAACTGCTTTAAGATAGAATGAAACTTTATTGATCCCTGTGGGGAAATTGGGTTGCTGCAGCAGCCAATAGTAAAAGGGTACAGCAAAGAAATACAGGCTATAAATAACCATATAGCAAACTACGGGGTAGTAAACATAACACAACTGACAATCACAACAGTGGAATGTGTTTAGTAGTAATGTATGAAAAGGTATTATGAGGGTCAGTAAAATAACAGCAGTTAGAACATGCTGAGACCAAAAAAAACGAATATGAAAATATACCAAAAATATGAAATATGTAATATGCAACATATAATAAATGAGAATATGAGACGCTAGCTTTTCACTCAATGAACAATTTACCTGATACCTGGCCTGAATGGCCTCAAGATGGCGCTGCAGTACATATGTATTTACTTGCAGCTTGAGTCTGGAGGCAACCCTTTCAAAATCTATAGGCCTGCCCAAGACTTTTGGGGGCCCTAAGCAAGATTTGGTTTGGGGGCCCCCCTCACTACACATGACACGGAACCAACGTTTGTCTTATGATGTTAGTATGAGCGCACATATTGTACAGATAAGCATGTGAACACTAACGTGGGACCTGAGAACAGCAACACTGTCTTTAGAATTGACTAGAAATAACTACCTATAACTAAAGACTATATACACTCAGTGACCAGAAATATAGAAACTCCTCGGTGACACATTTGTTGTTGTTGTGGCTCTGAGTCTGCACTGCAGCACGTTGGATCTGAAATGAAACAATGACTATGAGGTTAAAGTCTAGTCGTAAAATCACATTTTTCTTAAACCAAATGAAAAACTCCATCGGGGGGGGGAAGAGATCATATCACTTGATTCCAGTTCAAATCAATAATAATTTAATCAAGTGACAATATCTCGACACTAGCAGAGTGATCCATTTGCTTGTTCGAACAAAAAAAACACGATTTTAGGACTTAACACGAGACTGAATGACTATAAAGATGGACATCTTTTACGGCGTATAAAACGTACCAGACTCCGGTCCTTGACAGTAACTCTGATAGATGTAAGTGACCTGACAGTCACATTAGTGTGCAGTGGTGTGAGTGAGACTCCAGACGTCAATGAAAGCCGGAGGCTATATCCCATTTCACTGATTTTCCCAGGATGCATTTGTGTGTGTGTGGTTTCATATGTGTAGGTGTATGTGTGTGTGTGTGCGTTCCTCTCCATCATCGCTCCACCTCAGAAGCCGACTCGTATGGGTCGAGCCCCAGAGCGCCAGTCGGCCATCAAGGGAGTCTACGGCTCGCTTCGACTGTAAGGCAACTCTCTCTGGGATGGAGGAAACCCCACCCTGAGGCGGCCGTGAAAACACCTCCGACGCACCGAATCTATAGTATAATGATATAAGGTGCCAGCGTTATATGATAAACATGGAGCTATGTCATATATATCTAACAGTCAACTGTTCCTCTGTTCGTCTCCCGGGTTAAAGAAGGACGAGGAGAGAATTATTCTTACTCCGTGTGTGGTTGAGAGAGAAGAGAATCTATTTTGAATACAGAATATCATTTGCATGCATGTGTCACGAAACAATATCCATCTTAAGAAGTCGTTCGATCTAGTATTGAGTCATAAAATCGTACTTATATATAATAGAGACATCGCGATGATGTGAACATCTAATTTGAGCATGCATGTAAACAGCTGTTGGTGAATCATCTGTCACTTGCACACAGATTGGAATCCAAGTAAGGAATTGATGGGCTTGGGTGGATATCACATACTAATCAATGCTCAAGACACACATTCATTTTAGGGGAAGGAGGAGAAGCATAGAAATATGATATTTCCCCCGTTTGCAAATCGAGTATTCATTCTCTACCCTCAACGGGATCCAAGTGTGGATCTAACAGTTCAGATTTTAACATCCTCACTCACTTGTGGTCACAAACACAAGAGCCCTTCACTCTGATGTTGCTCTATTTCTATCCGCCTGTTATAAAGGAATTGATCGACGTGCGGCGAAGAGGTCGGCGGTGAGTGTCACATGTTGTTCTTTACCCGTGGAGCAATGGTCAGGTGGGGGGATGGAGGGATCAAACCGGTGCAGAGCCAGTACTAGTGCGGCAGGTAACCTGGTCAGTGCGGTTAATGCACTCAAAGTGGCAGATGATTCATTGTGAGTGTGATTACACCGTCCTGGGGGAGTAGACAAAGAGAGCGTGGGAAGACTTAACGATTCGCAGCTCGACATTTCAATCATAATCGGAATCATCTAACCCGGTGAAGATGATTTATCGCACGTCCACGCTGCGAGCCACTTGGTCGATGGGTGGTCGCTCTACTGTGACTGTGGGCGGCGCGAGAGGCTCCGACTGCATCCATGTCGTTTTGAACGTTGTTGGGTTTTTTTTGCCGCTTTGGCATCGCCTCTCATAAAGTGACATCATTTTGACGAGTTCGCAGGAAGAAAAATAAAATCAATAAAATGACTTCAGCGCTTAACCATCGACCCCAACGATGGATGCAACGGTAGGATGACAGCTGTTGAGGAGATGGGTGGTCTCGGTGTCACAAGCTCAAAAGATTGAGACAGTATGATTGGTTGGGATTTCACTGTACCGCCCACTGATGTGAAGTAACCACGAAATGTAAAGATGACAAAACATCATTCGATGTAGTGTGATGCCACGTGCCGGAACGATTGTTTATATGGCCACACAATTACAGCCGGTCGACACAGGTCACGGGGCCACCGGGCTGACCTAGATGCTACAAATATCAATGGCCGTGTTTGTTGTTGAGGAGGTTAAAATGGGGAATAATGGTCGACCCTCCATCTAGCGTGATAGTGGTTGACCTGGGTTTGACTCAACGGCAGGGTGGCTGGGTAAGAAGGGGCTCCACAATGACCCGGAGATAAACGTGAGAAGAAAGTGAGACATCCATCTTATTAGGGTCCTCGTGTCGCGGTGGCCGGCCTGCTCTCCAGCGTAGCCAAAAGTACCAATGTTGAGGTCGTAATTGCTCTCGCTCCGTGTGATTAGAGGTCCCACTCCTACAGATCATCTTAACACAGCTCCAATTACACAGGAGCTGATTAGATGTTCCCCGGAGAAAAGGCCGGGACGAAAACACGGGGGCCCGGACGGCAGGAGACAAATGAACCGCGTAACAAAGCGGTGACTCGGATCATTATGAGGGCGAACGGCGTTGTCTGGTGCGAGGTCTGTTTTGGAATCCGTCTCAGAGAGATGGGTGCTTGCCAAAACGCCTCTTGTTTGGATACAGTAAATATAGATAATCAATGTTATCAGACTGTGATGGAGCAGCATTAGAAATCCTCTCTATCCACCCGAAAACTGTTTAACACTGTTTTTCGGCTGTGTATTTTTGGACAACTGGCAAGAGGAAGAGCTTCTCACCAGACTCACCGTTTTGCACCGACGTTCAACAATCGTACAGGGAGGAGAAATCCATCGTGGAAGAGGCAGAGATGCCCATTTCTCCACCAACAGAAGCCTCAATAGATCAGAACGCAGACATTTTGAGTAAAGGGGCGCGACTCTCAATGTTTCGGACTGGAAAAACCTCACATCCGCTCCCTGGGGGCTTGTCGAAAGGCATTCTGGGAAATTTAGGAAATCACTAACTAATTCCCCAACCCACGATGTCCGATTCGCAATTCAACAAACAACTGTAAGCGTTAAGGAGGAATAAATGGAACGACCTGACCTGATTGCAATAGGTGTTACGTATTTACATCACGCTTGTTTAGACCGTTTGAACTCCTTTGTGAAACTCCCTCCTGTATTGATCGGTACAGTACAATTGTATCACGAGACCGGAAGGGGAGACAGCTGCGACATTGTTTTTTTTATTGATTCATTGATTGATTAATGGGCTGGATTTTGATATGTTTCCCCTCCAAATCCCTCAGCGCATTGGACTAAATCAATCAATACTCAGCTTTTGCGGATCTTTAACGCCAGCTTCAAGATAATTGAGTAGTTTAGCCTACAGGTACAAAATCTGGCTATTATCAAATGGTTTCAACATTGCAGTGATCGTGTCTTTAAACAAAGTTTCTCTCTAAAAAATACTACGATATTTTATTACTCCACGTGATCAACGTTCAGGCGCTTGCTGAAACACACGCGGGTCTTCTGCCCCGCCGGCCCTTACAGAAACCCTCCCTGTGGGTCTTCACGGGGGTTCAGACGGAGAAGCCAAGTGCTCTGGTGAAACACAACCCAGGAGGATAGAGCGGTTGGGGGCGACTCGAAGCTGACAACGCAGCCTGGGTGATGACGCTGGGGGGACAGTCGGAGGCCGGGGACCCGGGTGCCGCCGTGGGTCCTTCACGCCACATCACCCTCGTCCTCAACGGCCAATTATGGTAATTAGAGGATCGTTTCCAGTTGCTGAGAGATTAAAAGCTCAATTTCCTGACTGCTAAGATCCATTTGGATGTTTCGGTGTCAACATCACAGTCGAATTGTTATGACTGGAGGTCGTTTGTAAAAGAAATAAGAATTGCAACACGCACACACACACACATACACACACACACACATTTTCTAGTACATTACAATGCAATTTGAATGTGGTAACAACTTAAAGTAGTAATCCGTGAGATCTTCGGCGCCAAGTTTTGCCACGTAACTGCGTGTCAAAACGAGACACGCTTCATGGCAGAGCAAGTGCTATCTGTGACGCATTAATGGCCGGGGCATTGAGGTGACTGTACAGTGCTATTGGCACAGTCACTTGAGCGCTTGTGTGTGCCGAATGAGCCAAAAATAAAACAAGTCCTCCAAAATGAGAGCATGAAGCATCACCACTTGGGATTTTCATGTCCTCTACTGTTATTGCCTCGTGAAGCTCTGATGCAACTAAATGAATAATCCTGCAGCACGGCCATGTTCAGAGTATGTTGGAACGTAGTTATCGCTCAAACGTAATAGTAACACAGTAACTGACACTGAATCAGTTATATGTACTGTGTTTGTTGGTGGGTGGCTCAATATAGAAAGTTACAGTAAAAGTGTGGGTTCGGGGGAACAAAGACTTCGTTTTAGGGATGTTGCATCGGTGCTTTAGACAATTAGACGATTAAAGACGAATATGTGAGTTGAGATAGACACGTCGAGTCATTTTGAAATGCACCTTTGGCAACTCAGAGACATAATTTGCTGTCTAATGATGCTGCTGGAATCCAGGGGTTGGAAGCCAATGACAAACAAACAAAAGATTGAGCTTTGGCAAATGTGTCTTGAGGTCCTTCAGGGAGGATGAGGTCCACCGAGTGCGATGTCGCCGGCGTAGTCGAGGTCAGTAACTGTGAAGAAATAAGAGGAACTTATCTTCATAAATTCATAATAATATGTAGTATTGTTTTAAAAATCTTTCCCCGAATGAAAAGTGACAATATATTGTAGAAGAAAAAGAAATCTGATATCATTTGATTCATTCGTCTGATATTATTGAACCCTTGTTGTTTTTGTCACATTGTCATGGTTGCTATCTGAACGTGGTTATAATCTGTTATTGGTTGTCTTTGCTCTGGCAGTAGGCCCAAGTGCTTTTGTATTTAATGCCAATTGATCACCTTAAACCTGAAATTGAATTGAGTTATAGCTGATATCAAACTTTTGGGTTCAGCTGAGTTTAGGCAAGGAAAGGTGTTAAGATCAGGTTTGAATTAAGCTACTGGCTAGAAACTTAAGCCGAGAATGACAGAAGATTAGGATCCATTTTGGGACCTTTGAGACAACGGTATGTGCCTCACACCCACACACACACACACACACACACACACACCATACAAACTCCATCGCTCATTCTGATGCAAAATATTACATCGCCCTTAAGACGACCCCTCGCCAAGAATCACCTCAATGTGGTAGGTAAGCAGCGCAATGACGGAGTTTAGGAGGGGTCAGGTGGTGTGGGACAGGTGAGACAAAACCTCAGAGGGCGATCTCTTTCCCTCGTCTGATTGACGGGTCTATTGTGGGCCTGACAAGAGCCTCTCCCCATCAGTGTAACGGAGAACACCGGCGGCTGTCAGTTTGCACCTCTTCTTTCACGGCGCCGCAGTTTCTGAACCCGGCGGTGACACGAGGGCTCACCCAGAAGGCTCGCTCCTGTAACGAGAGCACCCCACCCCCAGTGTCTCCTGAGCTGGATAATGTTAAGGGTGCACAGCTTTCGGCTCGAATGCAGAGGATTAGATATACTACAGCTAAGTGTTATATAAGTGCGGGTGTTCCGTCTTCCACTGGGCAGCAACACGGGCGTGTTCCTCCACCCAGTCAAGTTTGCTTTTTTACTAATCCCTCCGAGGAGTGATGTCACTCGTGTCAGGTGCACCGGACATAATTTCAGGGGGTTTCCAAGGTATTTCCCCACAATAAGACTACAAAACCCTGAATTCAAGACGTGAAAGAAAATGTGAATTTCACAAGACCCAAGAGCAGCAAAAGGAAATAATTGCTGATGGCGTTGTAAACACTTGATCAGCATAAGCCCGGGAACAGAATACTACAATTAGAGAGTATTGTTCTGATGTTGGCCTGCCCTCCTTTACAACAGTCCTAATTACAAGAGGATTGGTAGAGAGAACACACTACGTCAAGATGATTGCCTGATGAAAATCCATGTTCTTTTGCCTGGTGAGTTTATGTCCCCTCTTCCAACACGAGGCGATTCCCATAAATCAAACCAGGCCCGACTTTTAATCATTTCACACAGCTTCGGTCTATTTCTCACTTGTCATCCACATGCCAACAGTCAGAGCCGCTTAGAGAAGGACTGCAACTCAGAAAGCTTCATCTCACAGAGGAGGGGTGTGAATCCCAGAGGGTTACCTTGGTTCGTTGACACCCAAATGTAGGTCACACACGCACGCACACACACACGCACACACACACACACACACTGCGAACTAATTCACACAAATAATTATGTTGAACTTCGCCCATGTAAATGTGGGCGGCAGTGGCTCAAGAGGTAGAGTTCCCGCCCAACAACCGCAAGGTTGGGTTTCTCCTCCTGAACCCCAAATTGCCCCCGTTGAGCAGGTCGGCTCCTTGCATGGCTGCCTCCGCCAACATTATGATGATGTGTAAGTCGCTTTGGATAAAAGCGTCTGCTAAATGCCGTAATGTCATGTCATGTAAACGGTAGCAGCCCCCCAAAAAAATATTTGCTGAGCATCCTCCCCTTCCCCAGCCACCCCTTTAAATCCGGCCTCTCTCTGGGGAACAATGGGGGGAAATGCTTGGCCATTGAGCGCCTTGCTGCGGGATCGGATGCAGCGAATTAGTGTAAAGCCTCGGGAGTG
>OMOT01000618.1:0-16219 GCA_900312575.1 Acanthochaenus luetkenii
AGTGGAGAGTTTTAGTGTCACATGATGGTCTAAATGCTGTTAGAGGCTTTTCCACCCTGACATGAATCAAATCCTGGGGGGAAAGACTGAACATTTGTAATTTTGGGGCATAAAACATATAGAATATTGACACAAAATAAATGTTAATGTGTCTTGTTAGATTCTCATTAGAGCACATGTTGCTGCATACATCAAAAGAGAAATGGATCATTGGTTCTTGTTTGGGTTTGTATCATCAGGGCTGTTTACCCAACGGATGCATCTTCAAGAAATGCAGATAAACAATGTCAACAATTTATTTAAATATCTATTTTGCTGAAGTAATCTGTGGCATCATAGTACTGTATGTCAACATAGCCTGATCATCAATTATGCTGTGAAATAGTAGAATAGTTTGGAAATTAAAAACAGTTTAGACAATGGAAATCTGTTTCATCTGACACCTGAGCATATTTTCTCAATGTTTCAAATCCATCAATTCTTTACTGATTTCCCTCTTTGGCAAGAGAGCCTGAAAATAGCAGAATACCGGTACATCTGACATGTAGCTGCTCTCCCTTCAATTTAACTACTGCACTGTAAAGGGGTTATTGTGAAATGTACAGTAACTTTCTGGCAGTACATCTGCTGTAATTATAAGTACAACATCAGTCAGTACTGTGCAATGACACACAATAAAATACTGTATTTAATCCTGTCGTTACAGTACCTTACTGGCTGCTAGGTGCCTGCGAGTTACTGTATTTTACAATGCAGTATATCACTGTAATATACTGTAATTACAGTAGTAAAACCAGTGCTGTGTAGTCATACACAGTAAACTACTGCAGTCATTTCAAACAGTGCAGTACTGTAAAATAATATCAGACTGCACAGACTCTGTGACAAACCCTACCTTACTGACCAGTCAGACAGCTGAACACCTGGGAATAAGATGAACCTAGAAATATTTTTTCGTTAAAAATAAAACATTTTAAAATGAACATTTTCACCATTCACCCTCACAGGATTCCGTTAGAAAATATACTCTTATATAATATACAAGGATGAGTGAAGACGTTTTAGCCTATAGCCCATGAATCCTGGGAGTAATTTCTCAAGAAGAGTGAAAATAAAAGATGGTCTGAGATGATATGAAACTATCGATCTGACACCTGAAGGCTACTTCTCTTCTGTGGAGAACTACTATACCCAGTGTTTCTATAAGGCATAATTTAGGAACAGCAATCGGGTAGAAAGGGTTAAAGTGATAATTCATCCAAAAATGAAAGTTTGTCAACTGTTTTCTTACCTTGAAAATAATCTAATGGCCAAATAAATTCACATTCCACAGCATCTGTTCTGTAGGTCCTGTAGGTCCTGTACTGGTCTCCATGCCCAAATGAAAGGAAAAGATAGGATTTCTTCTGAAAATTCTTCCAAAAATGTGAGTGGCGTTGCTGTTTGTCGTCACAGCTGCTCATATATCAGCAAGTTATTGTTTGGCTGTGGCTTGCAAAAAATACAGTGAGGTGGAAGCTTACTGTATTTGGTGCAATATTGTACAAATACAATAGCAACCCATATACAGCATGTATGACCCAGCCCATGACAAGTTTCCCATAAAGCAACATAATTTACAGTATTCTACCCTTGAGCATGTAATTTACTGTATAAACAACATAAATCCTTTACAGTGTGGGAAAGACCAACAAAATGGATATATCCAAAAGATGACAGCTTTACCTGGCAGATAGGCTGAAAATATCATTTCAGTTAATACAATTTCTGGACGGAGCATATTTCCTGGACCATTTGCGACATAAAATATTCACAACGCTTGTTGTTGAGAAAATAAAATATCTCTCCTCAATTACAGAGGCAATTTTCTATGCATGGGATTTGCGACCAAGTTTGCCATATACCTGCTACAGTTGGATGCAACGATCTAGTTTACATTTAGTCCCATTCATCATCCAAACCAGCGAGATGACACAGCGGTGTATTTGGTTGCATTGGTAAAAAAGAACATACAGAGAGAAATGGTTCAAGGTTACGTACACTTCCTCTGCTCTATTTACAGAGAGACATTTACACAATGATTTACTAGGGTGTGAGCTGAGGTGAGCTGCTATGATGCATCGTGCCATGCTTAAGTCATACCACATTGGGCTACATTATGTTGTGCTCATTGAGGTACATCTCAAAAATGCAATGAGATCAGTAGTTGTCAGTTAGTCACTATGTTTGTATCTTGAAATAATGGTTTGTCGATATGTCGAGCCGATATTGGGCTTTACTGAATAATGGATATTAGCCTGTCAGTGTCGTCTTCCCAGTCCACAGCTACAGCCTGTAAAATGAAATGTTTTTTTCTTTTAATTTAATTGTTTAATAATGTTTTTTGTTGTTGTAAATTAATTATTCACATGAAGCTAGTAATTGATCTCAGTTTCCCCTATCATTGAATACAAGAGCTGCTAACCCTAAAATCATTTTAGTAATCTGGGTTTCAGTGGAGAGTTTTAGTGTCACATGATGGTCTAAATGCTGTTAGAGGCTTTTCCACCCTGACATGAATCAAATCCTGGGGGGAAAGACTGAACATTTTTAATTTTGGGGCATAAAATATATAGAATATTGACACAAAATAAAAGCTATCGGCAGCTTCAATGAAAAAATAAACATCATTATCTGATCTAAATTTTACTGTATTTTTATTGATGACCACATCAGGCAGACATTTTATATATATATTACCTATGTCTTCATCGGAGCATCAGAAACGTATATATTATACTAACATTCTAGCAATTTTGTAATTATCAACTAACAATTGACAGACTGTAGTTAGGTTGTAGGTTAGGACCACATAAATCAATGGATAGAACGGACTTTCCACTGTTCACATCATCATTTGACTAGTACACCATAAAATGGCGCCTATGGCATTTTAAGAGTTAGTTGCTATAGTGACAGTGGAAGTCTGGGCAGTAGGGCCGTAGAGTGTATCACACACTGTGGCTGTAGCCTAAACAAAAAATGGTTCGCTTTGTAACGTTACAAGATTATCGTTTAATTAATAAAATGTGACGACTTACCGACAGTAATATAAAGCGATTAAACCTAAATCGGTCTAACAATCCATAAGTAGTAAAATACACGTTTTCCATTGCTTTTGGTCGTTGCTGCAAAACCTCTTGCCTCAGCGACTTACCATAAGTCGGTTTATGTTGATTTCAATGGGAAAGACGGTTCCATCCATTCAAGTGCTGTGGTTATGACAATTTAAATGATAATCAACAGGCACACAATATTGATGGCACAGCATACTGCATGTAAAAAGAAGACAAAGACCATAGTGTTGTGGTCGTTGTGACCGATCGTGGAAAGGGAGTCCAGCAATGTTAATGTCATAACCACCGGATCATGTAATAACTTTCAAAATGTTCTCTAATTTGAGTTTCAATGTAATGAAACCTGTTGAGGTAATAGATCACATCACATTATTACATGAACCTGGAATTAATATCCTGTAATTATGATACTGACTGATATTGTAACAACTTAAGATATGACATTATTCTCAAACTTAGGAGTTATTACATTATTATTATTAGAAGACGTTACTTCATTAGTCAGTATTATAATTACATCATTTGTGAAAAGATGTCACACCCCATATGGTAAGTAAGTAATGCCAGTTAATGTAATAACATGATGATATTACATTATCCAGCAATTTATTACAGGTTTACTTACAACAGGTTTAATTACATTCTCAGCCTGTCTAGTGGGACATTTTATTACATTTTGACAAAACATTACATCATCCGTTGCTACAGGGAGAGAGGGGGAATGGCAGCAGATGAGGTACTTATTAAGAGGGAAATAGATCGACAGGACAAGCTGCAGCACGCTGACTGGAGGAGATGCAATTGGTTTCTGGGTAATGGATGCCCACCTTTGTTGGTAAAGTGAATCAGTAAAATATGAAACTTTTGTCATGAACTCCTTTCGTACTATAAAAAAAAAATATATATAAAAAAACAAAACACTGCAGTGGGCTGTCTAGTATTAAGGCATAAGATATGATGGATAGTTGCACAATGGGGTTACCAGTGTACAACAATTGCACAAAAGCTTTATAAAAAGTACTATACAAAAACTGTAAATGGGGTTACTGCCATGCAAAACAAAACTTTCTGTGTTGTATTTGTCTTTTTTTGTGCAATAATATGCTGACGGTGAAGGTCAGAGATAAGAGAGAAGAGAGATCATTAGTATGATGATATTTCCGTGTACACAGTAGGCAGTTTGGTTAAATTAACAATGGGGATAGTCAACAAGTATATTTGTTCTTTTTCCTTATGTGTCCACAAAACTATTGTTAGCGTCACAATACTATATGTAATTTTGTGCAAACAGACAGGATATTAAACCAGTAATTGATGACACTGACACTATATATTTTGGCACACATGTGACTGTCCTGTCATCTCATGCTAAAAGTGGTTGAATGGAGGCTTAGGGCACATTTCCTCCTCTACAGTGTCTTTCATTCACACCATTTGTATTTTTAAAATTGGTACTTTGTTGTGATAGTTGCATATAAACCCATCCAAAGAGAAACTATGAGAACAACAGAGACACTGTGAGAAAATGCTAAGGGCAATTGTCAGCTTCATTAAATGTGTATTTTGCTGTCATTTGAAAAGCATCTTCACATCAACAAGCTGAGATATTCTCACTTCCCCACACAGATAGACCTTAGGCTGACTTCAGTGGACGATTCCATCTGTCCAAACAAGACTGCTGTGAAAGTACCCTTAGTCACGGCAAGCCACTTACTTGCTTAAAATATCACATCACTTGCTTGTGAAAATTGGTGTAGCCGCTGCCATGACTTTCCCAGGGTATACCTTTGAATTTGTCCTTCTGTCATTAGCAAGGGTGTTTAGAGGGGTGTCTCCATTTAAACAGGTAGCCAAGTGCAAAAGAATATCTGTGTCATGGCAGCACAGAGCGGTGTGATGATAACCTTTCTACATTAAACAACTTGCGGCCATGTTCCTCTTGAGGCGTGAGCAGGTGCACATCGCTATCTTATCGTGCGACGCTTTGGCCCTTCGGGAGATTATATTTACTCCGTGCTACCGTAAACACCTTCCTAGACAGATTATATGAATTAAGGCCTTATTATGGGCTATAGCCAGGAGCTGCACGCACAGGTGATTTGTAATAAGGACAGTGCTGAGGTGAGTTGGCAACGACTGGCCTGATTACAGCACCTGGACCTCGGGAGGAAAACCATCGGCTCATCCAAGGTAAACACAGATTGCAAGCGGGAAGATGGACACCCTATGAGCTACTTTGTGCTGTAGGCATCGTAACGTAACACTTTCAGTTTAGATGGATGAACTTCATTCGTGTCATGTCTCAGCACATCGATACTGATCAGGTTTGGTTATTTTATCATTAGAATATGCAAATGTAATCACATGTAATCCAAGACACACAAAGTCATTTGTTTAGCTGTGAGATGTTGCAAGAAACACAGAAGACCCAATTTGGTTCATAGGAATTCATCAGTGTTTTATAGTCTTTTGTAGCAAAACGTTTTCACACAAACATTTTGTTGTTGTTGTTGTTCTTGTTTTTCCTACAACCTCGGGTGAGAATCATGACTATATCAAGTCAATTACACACTTATATTGTATTCTTAGTTATCAAAATGAAAGGGGATTTTACATGATGCCACGAGAAGGAACAGCGGGTTCAGCCCACCGTCCTACAGGGGAACTAATCAGCATGTAAAATCCCATCTCACGGAGCCAACTAAGAATGACCAAGTTGGTACACCACAGTAAAGCACCTTCGCACTGTTTGCCGAACAAGAAAATAAAAGCACTACTGCACAGTTTCCCCCCTTTACATTCTCACCCAGTTGTTTTACAAAAAAATGCCAATATACAGAACAGCACACCTAGAGAAGAAAACAATACAAAAGGTGAACACCCCACATCTTGACACAGGATATTGAGAAAGGCATCAACATGTGTGTATGCGGCGAGACATCTCAGTCATTAATCTGACTAGAGACAAATCACTAATTCAAATGCTTGCCATATTCAAATTATTGTCAAAGTATAGTATTACTGCAACATACACCCCCATTGTGAATGAAAGAATCAATTCAAACAGTACCCAAACTAACATGGTTCTGTCATGCAATCATGTGAAATAAATTCCCTTGAATGAGCTTTCAATTGTTTTTCTCTTAATAAATTGTCTCTCCCCCCTCCTCTCCACTCAACTTCCTCTCCTAAGCAGCATAATGACCTGTAACAGGTTAATACATGTTGATTTCCTCATGTCACCATTTGACCTAGGTAAATTAGTAATTTATATTCTCTCATGTTTGTCTTGCCTAAAACAAATTATACCCAAATAATAAATCCAGCTGTGGGCTTAAGCAAGTAGACTGGATTTCAAATACTAATCATGTCTGGTCGCTACAATATCAGCAGACACCATCTGATACCGCACCCTGAGGCAAACACACTGTTTACATGATCAACAGCCTTTTTGTAGCCTGCAGAGACAACTGTCCCCTGGGACCCCCTGTATTTCGCACCTTGACTGTCGCACAATCTCAGCCACTGGGGAGAATATCATCAAAGAATTCCAAAATGAATGTAGTCACAGCAGGACTTCAACCGGAGCTGGAGACATAGTGAATTTGATCGGTAAATTACTGAATCATTCTTTTAAGAGTTTGCAAACAAGTAAGGGACATTATTTTTGCTATGAGCTGTTCGTAAAACCATCTTGTGCATTTGGACATTGTTGTATTTTCAATCTCTTTCATATGTAAACAGTGGTGTAGTGGAGAGGGGTTTACCTTATAGGCTACTCGCCTAAAAATAGCGAGTGATACGTCTCAGTGTCCATGAATTGGACAGCAGCAGAGCCAAGCCGTCCTATAGGCAGATCAGGCGCTGCGCCACAGGGCCTCCACCAATCAGCTTAAACATTGTGGAATGAAGAGATGAAAGCTGTGCGCCCAGAAGAAACAGACCTGACAGGGCTTGATGTGATGGAGCGAACCGTACAGTCTGAAGGCAGCGCTCACACCGGGTGAGTCAACGTGCAGCCAGAAACACAGTTGTATACATCGAGTGAAGAGGCGCCACTCATGGTAACAATATACATATATTTACTTGTTCTACACTGTTAAAACCATTCCATTGGTGGTTTGGCCCATGAAGGACTTCATCAAAATGTAAACCAATAATTAATTATATTCTTTATCGGATGAAGGCCTTTGTGGGACAAAACATCAATGGAATGATTTTAATTGCATAGAAGTGGCACCTCTTCGCTAGATCTGATGGAGCAGATCAGTCAGCCAATCACAGGGCCCGTCAAACTGTCAATCATCATGAAGCAATGTACAGCAATCAAATGGCAAGATGACTGGGACTTGGACTTGGACTTGAGCACCGGTGACTTGAGACTTGACTCGGACTCGGAGTATGGCGACTCCACTACAACTCTGGATGACAGTGACAGTCAAGTGGGGAGCCAAAGCCTCTTCTGAGAAGAGACATCAACAATTACCTTTTTTTTTTTTTACACCATTTCATAATTATATCAGTTGCTTTGAAACTAGACTTAGTTTATGATCCTTTTTTATACATGGTAGTGGTGTGTGTGTATACACGCGTGTATGTGTACGTGCATGCGGGTGGGGGTCCCTGAGAAACCACAGTATACCCTCCTCCCCAGACACCACTACACCACTGAATGTAAATAACCTCATATGATACATAACCTGAGGTAGAAATACAAGACTGGCTTGTGGGTCAGTGTTACTGATATAGAGCATTAGACCAAATTACAAATGTTATCAATTGTAAGTAATTGAAATTTGACAAACATTAGTGTTAAAGTGATAATAAATGGCTCATGAGAGGGGGCTAGAGTATGTATGTATGTATGTTCTTGGTCATCACTGAGAATTACAACCTCATCAAATACTGTATCTTTGCCTCTTCCTGGTGATGAAACACCTCAAATAATAAATAGTAAAAATTATACAAAACCCAGATGAAAATAAAAATGACTGTTTTAATTGTATATTATATCCTGTTCCTTCCTTCTACAGTTGCAGTAGTCCCATTTCATGCTGAGAGTCCAAGACATTGTGATCCACATCCAGTTCACCACAGTCGAGGCAAATCCTCTTGGCATTGAATTCCTTTGATAAAGACGGGGTAAATCCATTTTGAATTTCTCATCTTTCTCTTCCCCGTTTTCTCCCCGATTCTACACTCCCTGTGGATTGGGCATTATTCCATACAGGTCATATCTGCACAATCAAAGGTTCGCTGTTGTTTCAAAATACCTCAATTTTTCAAATACAGTTAGACACACTGTCAGAGATTTATGATCATGGCCAAGAAACCATGAATTTGAGAGTTTTTCCACATAATTACTTGGACAGAAGAACGACAGTATTCACATGGATGAACTTCATGCAATACAGCATGGCAGATGCCCTCTGGAGACATTCTTCCCCCTGCACTCCTGTCCCTTTAGTTCCTGAAATACATTTATTGTTTGGTCCTGGAGTTGGACTGAATGTATTCAAACTGTGCTCTCCATCACCCACTCTGAGCTCTCAAAAGTGGGCTTTTCGTTCTCATTGTCGTCATACTGGAGAAGCATGCCATTAACAGACAGGCTGCGTTTAGTCCAGATGTTACTGATCCTGCGTGGGTAGCTGCTGAGGCATTGTGTGGCCCCTACATGACCCATGTCAAACGAGTGGCTCCTCTTGGGCTTGCCCTCCTGGGGCAGCCCTAGGAGTCGTCCCAGCATGGTGGTGGATTCGGCCCTTCCAAGCAGGGGTTCTTTGTCAGTCGGAGGTGCTATAGCCACAGCCATCATAGCATTGGAAGTGGTGGAAGGGCCAGACGCCCCTTGGTGGTCCCTCACTACACCTCGCAGTTCCAGTGAGGTAAAGGCCCCTAAAAGGTGGTCCAAGTTGGGCCGCGCTTTGGTTCCATGCACATGCCTCCTGAACTTGCTGCTGGGGAGGGTGTTGCACTCGCTCCCCTGCATGCTGTAGCAGTCGCCACCCCCTCTACTGGTGTGGCTGTCCAATGAGTTGGAGGAAGATGAGGATGAAGAGAGGCTGCTCTGGAGTGAGCCGCACTTGAACTCCACCATTTCCTCATGCATGACCACTACTGTGGGTTTGACCTGTGGCGGCGCGCCGTTGAACCTGTTCAATCCACCATTGGTCTGCGAGTATGTGTTGCTGACGGTGGGTAGTTTGTTGGTCTGGATACCACTGGTCACCTTATACCGCACCATGAGGATAATGATGAACACCAGCAGAGTGGCCACGATAATGCCACCAATTACCAGGATCATGGTGCCACCCAAGAAGCCACTGTGAAGGGAGTGGCACTGTGGGTAGTCATCCCTGGTGATGAACTGGATGCAGCCAACAATGTTGGTGGCAGTGAGAGTGGTGGCAGTGTCATCCCAGATGGCCAAGACGCACAGGTCATACTGCATCCCTGGGACAAGATTAGAGACTAAGAAGGCTTTGTTAGCCATGGGAATCATCCTGCGGAAACACACAGAGAGAGAAAAGCGTGGAATTAATCATGTAGACCTCTTGCTATGGGAGTTCAAGACACGGGTAAGATAACTTTTGTGTGGAAAGCACCAATAACTCATTCTGTGGACTGGGGCAGATCAAAGAAATAGTCAAAATGAAGCATGCTAAGTAGCTATTTATATGCAGAGAGTAATTTAGAAACATTACTTCATTAGCCCCAATATGAGCAATTTGATATGCATGAATCAATAGTAACAAGTTAAGTATTCAATGACTTTTTGATTATTGTTTTGGGTACATGTACTATTTTCTTGTACATTTCATTCAACAAGCATTGAGTTGTCTCAATTTACTGTTGTTATTCCAGGTTTCTAATTATGGCTGAATAATTAAAGGGAGACAAACATATTCCCTTAAAACAAAGCTTCTACAATTCCATTTGACTGAAATTGAAAGTCAGTACTTGGTTAATTCCCCAAGATGCACCGCATATCAATCAAATGCTGAAGGAATCAATGTCTGTGTTATGCAGACAGGCTATGATAGAAGCTTTCATGCACCAAACCCATCTGTCCCTGAATATAGATCACACGGTCAGATTTCATTTGTGGAGCCATCAGATTGAGCCATGGTGAGATTTAAATGCCCCTGACAATATCAATAAATGTATTTCCTTTTAATTACATCAAAAAAGGTTAGACATAGATTGGAAAGACATGATGATGCAATTTCTATTCAAACTGACCTTGTGCCATGCCCAAAGGACATGTCCACCAGCACCGTGTGCATGAATTGGTAATGGAATATACAGTAGTTGCTAAATAAGATATTGTAATTTGACCAGAAAAACATGTACGGTAGTTGCATTTTCTTGCAGAGCTTCACAAGTCAAACATACATGGCTATTACATTCTACTTTCTCCAAACCTTACCCAAGTGCATTTGTAATTAGACCAGACATTCTGTGTTTTGGAGGAATTAAATCCACACTGTTGTAGCTTTTGTGGACCAGTGTTAGTTACCTGTCATGAGTAACCCACCTGTATTGCCTGTCTCCTATCATGACTTTGGACTGGGACAATGACACTACAAATTTAAGCGGGCCATTTGCAGAGACATATGCATTATTTAAATAATCCTTTAATCGGTCATGTTGATATCCATCCTGCTATTATCCATCTAGTATGGGAATACTAATCCAATACATACAATATACTACTAATGCTCAGAATGTCCAAAAGATGGACTGACTTGTTATTACAAACATATGGGTAGAAAAGCCTACATGCCCTAATAGCTTTGATCTTGCAGCGCCTCCATCACGGCTCCCTCAATATTTCACCAAGCACCACTGGTGATGCACTCCGTCATTCATCCTTAATAGTCTTTTCCATAACCAGGAGGAGGCTGCGTTGCCTCACATGTTGGAGAGAGCTCATGCAATCTTTCTCCCCCACGTGGCTCTGAATGATTTTTAATCATTCCATTGCTTGAGGGAGGGCAGCGCTCTCCGAAGCTCTCCAGGCCAACTAAAGAACAGTAGGTGTGCATGTGTGAGCAATGAAGTCATAACAATATTCATGCAACATCTGTAGTTAGCCTCTCTGTGCATTGTATTTGTTCCCTCTAGCTTCTGAAAAATTGTTTAATTTGCCTTCTGACATGCAAAACCCAAAGGGATGCACAGCCATTATTATGTGGGAGCACATAATTGATTGCTTTGGGTCATACTTTTATATAACCTTAGTGTGATCACAATTGTATGGTTTCACATTACGGGAGACAAATTGAAAGTTGGCAGTCAGGTGGTGATACAATAATTTTGACGTTAGAGTACCAAGTAGGACAGTGAGATTAAACTGGGGGAAATTCACCATCATATATTGCTATATTGCCTCAAGTATGAGGACGCTATTAACCAAATGAGTAAATTAAGAGATAGAGCTGAGTCCATCCATGTGTATATTGCAAAAGTGTCTCAAACTGGTGAATGTATGTGCATTTCAGTGATTTTTGCTACTAATGATGTTTTAATGTATTTCTTAGATTGACATAAATAGAGCCCGGCAAAGTCATTACAATTGCTTTGCAGGGTAACTAATTAGCTGCTGCAAATTAATGAGTGATCCAATGTTTCTGTCACTGGAGAAAAAAAACCCAACTGGCATGAAAAACAACATGGGGTGTGCGAGTGAGAAAAATCAGATAGACATCTTATTATTTAATTCTTAGGGATGATTCGTTGCATTCAGAGGGCTTGAACAGAATAATATCTTCCTCCAATATCTTCTCCAATTCTAATCTCCAATTCTCAGCTAATAACTAGCATTTTGCCTCCCCAGATAATGTCCATTATCCTTCATTAAATAACTAACACCTTCTGCTGGAATATGCAGATGAGGTAAATCACACAGGGCTATGGTGCACTGGACATTATAGGATAAGGTATTGGCATTCCATTTTGAGTGTTTCTGAAGGTTTACAGCTACCACAAGACGTACTGTAACTGCTTAACAGGCCCCGTAGCCACTTCACCAATTTCCACACAATTCTGATGCAGTAAATACCGTCTTTAGCATACTAAGGGTAGTAGTTATCTTGGGGCAATCCATCAGTGTATTTAACTGCGTCGATCAATGGGGTGCAGAGGGATATTGTGAATATGGAGAGGAATTCTCCGGCTTGCACTGTGGCCAGTCTAAAATGGTAGTATGTGGCGCTCACTAAAACAGAGTTGTCAGGTGGTACGATTGGTATGACTTTTTTTATGAAGCCAAAACAGAGTCATGTCGAACTAGACCCAGCAAAATTTGTCTTTTTGTATAGTCTCATACCCCAGTTTATTGGTCCCTCCTTAATGACAATCCTCTCCTAAATTGATTGAATGTTAACTGCCATGGGTTTTTCATACTTGCAGCTCAATTATCTTTGTTGAATGTCACTGCTTTCAGTGTCTCGTGTGATATAGGAAATTTATTTCACAGAGCCCAAAGATTTCAAGCTGCAATCTCCCATTTTTTGAGCAGTTTAAACAGGATACATTAAAGGGAAGGTCCATCATCCTTTTTCTTGTAGCATTTCTAATTAATGATTCAGAGCAAGGAATTCACTTTGCTCATTCTTTCGGTGAAAACAGCATCCTCTCCTATCGTCGATTTAGGGTTATTTAAGGCAGAAAGAAATCTCAAGAAGGATTAATAAAAAAATGACAGTTTATCTCCGTCTCAAGAACAGTATGTACCCAGAAGGATTAACCATCAACTAATGCTGAGCAGCAAAGAATTCAGAGGTTAAAGATTAAATGGGACTTTGGGAAATTGAAATGAACAGGCCACTTTGATAGACAGAAACGTACCAGTGACAGTAGTCATTCTTACCTGTAAATGAGGACGTCATCCTCAGAGCAATTGTACTGAAGTTGGTACATTTTGACCTTTGGAGTTGACTTGCTAACAGTCCACTTGATCAGAGCAGAGACGGAGGTCACTTCTGATACAGACACTACCTTCTCCGGTGGAGGTTTAGGCTCCCCCTTACTTATCTTGGTAGAGCTAGTTATGTCAGAGAGCCCTGACTTGGACTGTGTGGTACGATTTGTACCATTACTCAGGTGGGGGAGTTGAATAATAGACAGCTCTATGGATGCCGTCGATTCCCCAGCAGCATTGGCAGCTATGCAAGTAAAAATGCCATAATCTTTAGATGTGGTGATTGTAATGTCTAGGGTCCCATTTTCATATATTGTTGCTCGTGAGGAATTACTGATCAAACGGTCATCGGGAGCGACCCAATGTACGACTGGCATTGGATCACCGACAGCCTTGCAACGCAGGCTAGCTGTTTGGCCTTCCAGCACTAGCAACTTGTGCGTATGTTGGGTGATCAGGGGGGGCTCACAAACAAATTCCTCCTCACGAACAGACCAAAAGTAGCGGCCCTTTAGGCTGGGAGGGGAAGCGCAGGTTTCCATATCGTCCTCTCGGTCCAGCCTTCGAAGCCACAGCACTTCACAGTTACAGTGCAAAGGGTTCCCACCAAAGCTTAGGGAGAGCTGAGGGGCATATGGAGTACTCATCACCACACTGCTCTGGGAACGGGCAAAGATATGGTCTGGAGGGAGCTTCTGGAGACGGTTGGAGGTGAGGTCCAAACGGGCCAATTCATCCAGATCTGTGAAAGTCCCCTCTGCAATGAAGGAGATGAGGTTATGGTCCAGACTCATTTGATGGAGATTGACCATCTTGCTAATCGCTTCCCAGGGCACACTGCGCAAGTTGTTATATGATAAATCCAGATCCTCCAGTGTCAGTAACAGGTCATCAAAGGCTGTTTTGGAGATCCGACTCAGTTGATTATTGTTGATGATCAGGTGCTGGAGGTTGACCAGGCCCCGGAGGTCGTCTGGACCCAGCTCGGTCAACCGGTTAGTGTCAAGGTGCAAGGATCTCAGGGTCTCGAGGTCGATGAAGGAGAAAGGCTGGATGGTGCTGATGGTGTTGCGGGACAAGGTGAGATCCACCAAACCCGTCATGTTGACAAAGTCCTGTGTGGTAATCTTGAGGATGAAGTTGCCGCCCAGCCGGAGCTCCACGGTTCGCCGGTCGATGTCTGCTGGGACAAAGAGCAGACCTTTGGAGGGGCAAAGAGTGCCCAGAGACTCTGAGAGGTTCTGGCAGACACAGTATTTGGGACATGCATGGACCATCATAACTGCGGTTCCCAGAAGCAGGAGACTGATGACCACTTTGTCCATGTTAGTTCATATAAAGGGACCTGTAAAAATACAAATGAGATACGATCAATTTCATTTCTTAAATGTTTTGTTGTATGTATTACTATAGTTGTCTGGCTCACTTGGGCAATATCTGGTTGCACATAGACATCATACATTGGCATAATGCAGCTAACTTTAATTTGACATTACATTAAGATAATCCTCACATCCTGAGAGAATGTGAGTTACTCCTCCTACTTTTCCAACAAGAAAGTTTTCATCCACAGTTCATTTGTACAGCTGGGTAGAGAGAGTGTGTGTGGAGGCGTCTATAATACAGGTCAGATCAAATTCCACCATGGTCTTAGTCCATACAGGCAAAAAGGGCCCACTTTGTGAGCTTGTCTAATTATCAGCCATTAGGATGCTCCACCTAACATTCTCCATTCATAATATTCACAAGCTTCTATTTTGCAATTGCAACTCAAAGACGGTGTGGACGTTTTCTGAATCAAAAGGTGCTAAGAAGGTAATGAGGGTATTTTTAATGATACAGATGCATACGCTGTCATTAAATATATACTGACATTGACAAATGTAAAGATATACTGACATAGACAAACTTAAAGATATACTGACATAGACAAACTTAAAGATATACTGACATAGACAAAGTTCTCTGCATGCCATGGATACTACATCAGTTAAACTGTAAGACATAGATTTACAGTACGTACTGTACATACGGTAAGTCATGGATGAGTTGTTTATTTGAGTGCTAGACCTTTAAAGTAACAGACAGGATTAAAGTAAGCTACTCGTCTATGTTATATATACTGTATATTACAATGTCTATACCTGCCTAAAATCTCTTTCTTTCTCTGTATCGCTATATCTCTCTGTAGTTTGTTCCCTTCCCCCACCCTCTCTCTGTGCTTTTGGCAAAAGATAATACAGTGTGGAGAAATATTCCAAAAGCTGCAGGTGTTAGGATCCGCAGACTTGGCTGACGACATCTGCGTGCTTTTGTGGATATCTTAATATAGCCCTCAAACCCGGTTGACTCTTAAGAAATGACTGGCCACACTCCCCAAAACATTTGCATCATTCATTCCTAATACACTTAAAAATCAATTTCAATTTCAATTTTCTTTTACCCCCAGCAACATTTATTGATAAACTTTGCCTGGTAGTCTGCTCGGTTCCCACTAGAACCATAGTTTTAATTTGGACGATTTAAAGCACAGGTTATTACTATCATCCATTATTCAGTGTTTCAGATGCCGGGCACAGCAGGAGTACTCCTTATCTTAGACTTCCCTGCTACACCACCTTCATGTGTACACCCTGGTTTTCAATAACTCATAATTACGGGAGGCAATATACATACCAGCCCCACTCCGTGCAGATACCAGATTGCAATTA
Source organism: Acanthochaenus luetkenii (assembly GCA_900312575.1). Lineage (NCBI taxonomy): Eukaryota > Metazoa > Chordata > Actinopteri > Beryciformes > Stephanoberycidae > Acanthochaenus > Acanthochaenus luetkenii. The sequence continues at coordinate 15,756 of OMOT01000618.1, forward strand.
TACTATGTTGTGCTGCAGTATTTGGACAGTGTGTCATACAGAGATAATTGGAATTAAATTGCAGGCAGGAATAAGCATTGCATTTATGGAGACTCCACAATAACCACAAAACAACAAACAGTGGAGAAATGGACAGTTACTCAAAATGGGCACATCAAATGAAAGAAATCCATACCAGGGCCTAATTCTATTGACAATCTACAGTATGGTACCACTTTTTAGTAAGGTGTTTACATGGCACAAACATAATAGGATACCTGTTTCATGAAACATTCATGAATGAGCAGTCAACATTTACAAAAGAAGCTTCACAGACTTTTATTTGAACACACTGTTATGCTATTGAAATCCCATGCAAAGAAAGTGTGACCCAAACTATGATGAATAAAAGGTTCAAACAAATACAAAACTGAAATAAATGCAGTTCAAAGCAAAGTATTGAAAGGAACATTATCAATGCTTAT
>OMOT01000621.1:0-11761 GCA_900312575.1 Acanthochaenus luetkenii
TTTCAAGGGCGTCTTAAAGCGACACCACGTCCATGTTCCAGCCCCGTCTTTGTCCCGTGTTGTTTTCGGCTGCACAGGGTGCAAGTGTGCGGGCTCGGGAAAGATGGCCGTTACGACCCCCGTCCCTGTCAGCGTTTGCATAGCAGGCAACGACACATTGCAATAGCCATTTCCTCAGTGGGGCTAAACGTAGAATTGGGCCCAAAATGTGGTCTCGATCTTCCCCACACGGAGCCTCTACAGGCCCGGTCGAGTCGCGCTCCGTCGGATCCGTTATATCGGCCTTTTGTGTCTGAATATAACCTTGTGGGTTCGGTTACAATCCAGCGACCTCAACGGGAAACGGGAAGTGAAGCCGGGAAGAGACTGTTTCTCCGACCAGGATGGCGTGTCGCTGTCCAGTGCTGAAACGTCGCTGTCCAGTGCTGAAACGTCGCTGTCCAGTGCTGAAAGCCTTTTCATGGCAATGACCACCCAATCAGAAACGCATTAAACCAGGGGACCCACTATTTCGAAATATTGTGTCCAAATGAACCTCGTCTGAGAGGATATTTGTTGTTTTGTTGTTAATTTTGATGGAGTATATAATTGCATAGCTGCCTATACTGTAGGTGGCGTGGGGGGCAGTGAATCATACGATCAAAATAGTCCCCTTTATACATTCCCTCATTGTTATCACCTCTAGTAAGTGAAATGATGGCGACAATAAACTATTCCACATTTTACTGGTGCCCCCCTGGAACCCCTTCAAGGACTCCTGGAGGTCCCCGAACCCCGGTTTTGGAACCACTAGGCTGGACTCATGCTATAGGCTCTGTCTTGGAAGAGGGCTGAATGTATTTAGCGGTCATATAGCCTATTTGACATTGTCGGTGGACTCAGTGAGTTTATTTCTGCGTCGTAGTCACAGCGAGAGGAATGTGAAACCCTGCTGACCCAACGTGTCAGCTCAGTCTATTAGCAGCTACTCCATCACGCCTAATCAGGGACCCAATAAGCACCACAGCACCGTCTATATCGGATCAGATTATGTGACACTGTGTCATCGGGTGCCCTTTCATGTCATTGGTATCAAATGTTAATTACTGTTATTTTTCTGATATTCAGTTAGTTGTTTGGCCCGAAAGTGATCTGGCAATACGATGGAAGCGGAGTAGACGATTTGGGTCTCTAGTTTTCGCCACACACAAAACCAGTAGCAGAATGTAGGCATTCCATTTGCCCCTATGACTCACGTTCGTTTAACATTAACAGTGGCTAGTTGTTGGAAAATCAATCAATCAAATATAATAAAATCACGAAAAGGCCAAACAAATATAAAGAAAATCACTGTTTTTAGACAAGGTATCTCTTCTAGGAATATCCAAACACTTTTTAAGTGGATATTATAAATGTAGATTCAAGGAGAAAATCCACTTTAAGACATAATTACATACGTCCCTCTGTTGAGATCAACAACTCTTGATGGTAATATTGGGAGATAAATCCTGGAACTGATCCAAGAAGCATAATAATTATAATTATAATGCATCATAACAAATATCACAGGTAGATTATTGGCCTACATAACCAATTTGTGTTAGGGCTGGTTTGGAAGTGATAGTGACCACCAACACCATCAAAATAAATATGTTGTTGTCGCTTGAGGATTAGTAATGTGTGTGTGCATTTAAAGGTGACCACTATACAGAGTTTTGTGTCTCTCTAGTACAGGAACTACTTAAGATACGTTTATCAAATGACCCCACAGCATTAGCTACAGTACATACGATATGTAATGGTGCTTACAATGAAAGACCATGTGTACCTATTATCCGTCTAAAATAGTCTACACTAATGGATTCTAAGAATAGGCTTATACAGTGTTTTATTTATTTATTCATTTATTAATTATGAATCCGCCCAGTATATTTATTTAGGTAGGTTATAGGCCCAGCTCTTACATGACATTGTGCTCTGTGTTTTTGATTCAATCGCCGGTTTTCATTTGTCATTTATTGAAGATTTAAGCAAGCAACAACAGTGGCATGATTGAACTGGGTTTCATTCAGCTTTAAGGGAAAAGTGATTTTGCTTAATTTGACCTACATGGATTCCTGGTGAATATTTAAAAAAAACATCTATTCCCACACAGAATCACTGCAACTCACGGTGTTTCTGTACTTTTGTTATGTATATTTCTGGTGTATCTGTCTGGCCTGTTGCAAAGAGCAGAGATAGTACGTGTTAAAATCAAGGGAGGCATTTTTTCTTCTCAATACTCACCTCTAAAGCTGTTTGGCAGAGCAGCCTTTGCTGACATTCAGCAGAAAAGGTAGAGGTTGGGTTAGGTTTGGTTAATAGGCATCTTCATTGGCAGTCTGTTATATCCTGACTTTGTAGTCAAGATATACAGTAAAATGAAATGTTACTTAGTGTTATTGCGTTTATTTTGGCTTCCCATCCTGAACGTACCCGTCACTATGCCACCAACACTGTCCTGTCTCCGTAACATTATCCAGTGCTGTTCACGTCACATCATTAACTCCACAGTGAGCAAATGAACCAACAAACATGCGAGCAAACAAAGAATGCGCAATGAGCAAATGACCATGACGCACGGCACAATGTTCTTCAAGTGGCGCTCCACCCGTGTAGAGAGCATCTAATAATATTGTGTGTGAAATGTAGCAAGGGTGCATTTGTTTTTAGGCTGTGGCCCAAAATCGCTTAAATCCCGACAGCCACTAGAGTTTGGATGCAATCACAAAACGGACACTCTGTTGATCCCCCGAATGACATATATTTGCCTTTTTTGCTTGCCCCCCTTCCACACGCGGGGAGGTCACAGTGCAGGCTCGGCTACACAGCAACAATGTCAGCGTTAATTTAACTCGGAGAGCGTGAAAATCAACACTATGCCAGTGTTTACATAAATCCACACCCATCAGAGGCAGTTCGACACTTTCAACACCTGGCCCAGAGCCATATCAGCTGTATGAGAGGACAAACAACTCTCCGACTAACACTTGTCGGCTCCAAATAATTGTCAGCTGGTAGGGAGTTGGTGTCTTTCTCAAGGACACTTCAGCAGGGTGGGTGCCTGCTGTCATGCAACGGTCTGTGTAGGAGGCGGACAAGGTAGACACCGTTGATTACCTCGGGGGATATTGCGTTTTGTGTCCGAAATATTCGAGACCAAATCAAACGTCTGTGTTCCGCCAAATATTCCGGACATCAAACAAAAAAGCGAGTGACCCACTCGGTGATCTTGTCAGTTATGATCTTTGGACTGAGACAGACATAAACAGTCATAGCATCACACATCGCAAGACTTTCAATTGACTTTGCCATCTTTGATGAGCACATTACATCTGACACATGCTACAATCTGAGAATACATCAGCTGCTAAATTGTCGTTTTTTTCTGTCCACCAATCTGAAAAATTATGACAATTGATTTATTTATTAACTGCTGTCTGTTCTTTTCGCAAATATGAAAAAGTATTTGGCAAACATCAAGCGATAAATGCTGTGAATCATTCAGCTTTTTCTGTAATAGTGGGATGTTGTTTTTTGTTTTGTTACTGAGATGCAGCTGCGTAAATAGGCAAAAAATATATACTTCTTGAATAGAATCCTGCCACATGCTGCCTATTACGGTGTGTTATCAAGGCCTTTTAAGCCTTTTCTTGGTTGTCATGTTTTATACAACTACTAAGTAGGTGTGTTTTCATTGTTAGGTCTGCCCCAGCCGCTGCACCAGAGGGAGGGAATCAGCCTCCCAACCTCACCAGCAACCGTCGTCTGCAACAGACACAGGCACAGGTGGACGAGGTGAGTCCACGTCCTTGCAAACATAAAGTCAAACGTTATCAGGCTGTGATGTCGATATTTACGTTTTTTAACATTGTTCATGAGTCACCTAGTGGTAACACAATCCTTTCTGCTCGCTCGAATTTAGTTTGTCTAAAATTGCGATAAACCATGGTTAGACATGGAGCCTTAGGGGTTTTACCTAACTAATCCACATCTAAGCAAGTAAAATCATTGCATAATATTTGTCGAATATATTTTAAGCAGTGCAGATGTGGCTAAACAACAAAGCAAAAATACAAGAGTCTATTCTACCGGACCCTTACGGAGAGTCATCCCATGTTGATAGTTGATTGCACTGCTTTCTAATGTTTCCTCCCCTCATCCCTACATTGCTCTGCCTGTCATCCCCCAGGTGGTGGATATCATGCGCGTAAACGTTGATAAGGTTCTGGAGCGTGATCAGAAGCTGTCAGAACTGGATGATAGGGCTGATGCCCTGCAGGCTGGAGCCTCTCAGTTTGAGACCAGCGCTGCAAAACTGAAGAATAAATACTGGTGGAAGAATGCCAAGGTGAGGACACACAGCTGAGGAACATGCGTGTATAAAGGCAGCCTTAGACTGTCCCATTTGCAGGAAACTGAAAAGACTCCCAATGAAAAGCATCTAACATTGTGCTTGGATCACTGTCCTGTCTTGAACACACACCGAAGCCTAACCAATGCTCTTGTCCAATCACAACTGACGAGTTCTGATACAAAGGCCTTCTCGCTCACGAGTGTCGCGTTTCTAGGACATCACATTATCAATAACCTCGGTTGTTTGTATTTTATCATTGGAAGTCTCATTGGTGTTTTTTGGGGTAGAAATTCTACGCAATACCATCTATGCGCTTTGTCTAGACGTCGCTGGATTACAAAATCCTCCTCCACTTCATGCTGTGGACCGATGCCAACAATTCCGACAGTGCTAGAATATGAGCTGGTTGTGATTTATTTATTGACCATCTCACACTATGTGGGGATGAATAATAATACAGACATTGGCGGGCGACATTTTGGTGTGATACAAAAAATGTGCCAGACCTTGTCTGGGCTAAACTGGCTCTGACATCACACAGTCTATGGTTGCCTTTGGCCTGGTTGATGGTTATTTGTGCTTTCAAGAATTCAATGTTACAACACAACAAGTATTGTCATAGTGAATTGGAGATAATCTACCGACCTGTTAAAAATCACACCTTTGATTAAAAGGCTTAAGACAATCGCCAGTCTCCTTTTCTAACAATTGCTTTTTTCACAACAACGTCTTTAGATGATGATTATCCTGGGTGTGATATGCGTGATTGTGCTCATCGTCATTATCGGTAAGAGTCTATGACTGTTTTATGTGTGTGTCAAATATAGCTATATCCATTACACATACATCGATGAGGCATTATTAAACACTATCTACATGGATTATTTGCTCTGTGCATAGATTAGGACTTGATGACAAATAATCTCCTGGTTGGAAACAGTACCAGTGCATTGAATCACCAAATAGCTCTGAATCATTATACGTGTCAGTTCTGATGGGTCACTTTGTAAACATGATGCATTAGACTTGTATTCTCATCACCACTCCTCTCTTCTTTCTTTCTGCAGTGTACTTCAGCACCTAAGAAGAGTTGCTCCTACCCCAGTCTGAACCCAACTTCCTTGCAACAGAAAAACCCTCAAATTGATGACAAAATTAATCCCCGATGATGAATTTATTATATATCTCCCCAATTAGCCTCGCTATAACACCCCTAAACCCCTCGGGGGCCCCATGGCTCCCCCACTTCCACCACCTCGCCTCCGGACCCCTGTCAATATTTGTCCTGTGAGTCTGTGGCCCTGTCTCCTTTCTAGGTACTTTTGGCTTTTCTAATCTGCCATACTGAAAACCAAACACTTGTGACGATGCAACAATAGAAAAGGAAACAATGACTGGTGTTAATTGTTACATAATGATATGATATATAGTTCTTTGTAGAGTTTTATTCTGATATATACTGTTTTTGTAGGTGTGTGTGCGTGTGTGTGTGTGTGTATGTGTGTGTGCATTTTGTATTTTTTAATTTTTGTATTAATTTTACGTATGCTTCAGCGTTAACTACTGCCTATTTATCAACGTGTGTATCTTGCATGTTCTCATTGTCTGTCTGTCCCTTGCTTACTCTTTCTCGCTCGGTCTTTCATAGAGCATTGGTGTATCTTTGCACATTGGAGTTGGTCTCCACTAACTAAGGTACTTCAAGGGAATACAAATCGATTTTAGAGTTCCTATATGTTATTCCTATATAGGACAGTCCAAATTAAGACTGAAGTAAGAGAACTGAAACTTGAACCAGAAATGTCATTCAGCTGTAAAATCTGGAGCTGTTCCACAGACGGTGAATGGAGGACTGATTCTGTGGATCCGCACATTGTTTATTTGTGTTTTAATACCAAACGGAGCTTTATTCTATCTTTATTCTATTTTAATGTCATCACTTATGGGCCGCAAAAATTGCCCAAGAAAATTCCCCAGGTTAGTCCATCGGTCACGTTTTCCAGCTCCAGGTTTTATATCTTGACGTTGTCAGGGGTTCAAGTCTTCCGAGAGAGTTGTTCATGCTCACAAATATTGATCAAGCGTACAAACAACGCATGAATCGTTAAATTAAGAGGTATTCCCCTTCCCAGCCCTTTCCATCTTCATCTGAGTGTCATTTCTCTTCCTCTGTTTCTCTCCTGCAGTAACTTTCAGCCATAGTCTCTCTAACACCCCACAGTCATCTCTCTCTCCGCATGCTTTAACACCTCAATTTCTTCTGATGATTTCAAAACTGCCATAGTACAGTTGGACCAATGTCTGTAGATGTATTTTTATTTTTTATTTTACATTTTACTTAGTGTCTTATTTCGAAAACATTCCTTCATTGCAGTCTAGTGCAAATGCTCTTAATGTAGCACATGTAAGTGTAAGTATCTTGGTGAAAATAGTGTCGCTAATATCGGTCATACAAACCATAAGAGAAAATACTGATAGCTGTAAGGCTTCGTTTTGGGTAGACAGGATTAGAATTTTAATCTGTCCAAATTTCTTTCTTTTGCAATATATGGGATGTTACCGTAACATTGCACTTACACTACGGAGATGTCATTACTATCATAATGTAGATGTGGACTTGGAAAAACAATACTAATGCCAGGAGTTAAAATGGTACTATGGTATTATTCATTACTTTCCGTATAGTAAGTGGTTAATTCTCACAGGCCCATGACCTACATGGACACAGAAAAGCCTTAGTCTCCAACCACTCAAAAGCTAGCCTATTAGTTATTTCCAGTCAAAACACTTTTAGTTTGTGTAGGGGGGAGTGGCCGACTGAAAAAGAGGAATCTGTTGAAAATGCACAAACAACCTTGTTTTTGATGGCGCTGTCTGGCTGGTCTTCCGCCTGGCCAAAGGAGATCCTCATGCAGCAAAACCTCACCACATGAAGAGCACATAAACAGAGACGATTCAGCCTTATTTGCAAATCAAGGCACAGGGACAGAGGCTAATGAAGAAAATGGCATAAATTCGCAGTTGGCTATAGTTTTAGTACGGCGATCCGATAACTTTGGGGTCTTAGATTCGGAGATTTACAGTTAAAGGTTAGTGAGCATTCCAAGAAATGGGAGAAGCAATTGTTAAAACAATAGTAGCATTCCTAACAAACTAGCCCGAGCGTTTTGCTATCGCAGTGGTTCTGTCTCAATGTTTCTCCCTATAGTTAAGGCCTTTTTCTTTTCAAAATATAATAGATTATATTTATATTATAGTATATTTTTGTGTGAAACAGATAGGTAAAGAGGAGAGAGTAATCAGTACCATTTGCTGCCAAGGGCAGTAAGCTCCTCTTCACCTCTGTCTTGTGTGTTTTTTGTAATTCAGCTCTGTGCGTTATACACTGCCAAGCAACTAGGGAGAGGCTTTTATTGTTATTGCAGTTATTTCTTCATTGGTGCCCTCACTGGTCTGGTCTTAAACAATTATTTGACTGTTTTTGGCATCTATTCCTGTGCAATCTACCCTTTTTGGCTACTTTATGAATAGGAGTGTAGGACAGTATGATGCACTTGCCTTGTGGATTTTCACATCTTCTGTCACACTAAGGCCTCGTACACATTAGCAAATTATTGACAAGTTGAAAGGGTTTTTATTTGTGGTTGTGTTAAAGGAAAAGTTGACAAATCGTTAACCTTTTCATCACATCGTGCAGACTTGCCTACAATTGACGAGAACAAAACAAACAATTCTAAGCTCTGAAATAAATAGTTACGGTAGGTTTAGTTCAGCTATTCAATCGAATCTCTCCTCCACGCTTTATGAAACGGTACATTTTCAACTAACATTCCAACGATGTATGTTCTATTGCATCTTGTGAAAATATAGGCTACAGTCAATGGGAAGCTATGGGAAACACTAAACAAAAATCCCTTAAAAACTGCAAGTGTGTGTGAAGCCTTAGACGCCTTGTCTCTTTTCAACACAACTTTTTATCCTCCCCACCGACTGCATAGAGCAGCATGCTCCCCTTGGCTCAACTCACTGATTCAGAATCCCACTTTGTGTGTGTGTCTGTGTGTGTGTGTGTGTGTTAGAGTAGCTCCGCCTGTTTTGGGAATATCCCTCGTTTATCCTGACAGATTAGGCCGCTTAAATCTCAACGTAAGGGCAAGCTGTTTCCATGACAACGTAAGTACACGTGCAGCAAGGTTACAGATCTGCCAACCAGCTCTAATAGGGAGGACTAGAAAAGCATTGTTACAGATGAAGGACCCCAACCCCCTCCCTTAATTTCCTCCAGGCAGAGCAAAAGTAAATTACAGACTATTACCAAAGACCAGATTTTCATGCTTATGCTGCCAATGGCCATCAAAAACAAGTGGAAAAGAAACAGGTTATCCAATCTCCCGTGAAAAGAAACCATCCTACTCCGTTTTAAAAGCTCACCTTTATCCCACATAGCCATGATTACAAAACCTTTTAACCCTTACACGCTGTATACACGGTGTGTCATGTTGGCTAGTAAGTGTGCCATTCTAACATATGCAAGGTAAACCAAAACATAAGGACAACATGCTTCAAAACTCAAATACAACTTGCCCCAACACATGGCTGTGTGTACCCAGGTCTGGAAAGCTACTTTAATCTGTAACACGTCTTTAGACCCATGATCCTGTAACTAATAATAGCACAACCGTTCTTTTCCTGTCTCCGTAGTGCTGGCAACAGTTTTAAAATGAAAAGAGACACATAAACTTTAACTATAGGTGTTAAGACAAAAACGGGGAAAAACTTAACAAAAAAAATTAAAAATCTGTATTGTTTGGTGTTGTAATATGGGGGTGTTTTGGGGGGTAGGGGGTCCTATATCCTCAGGGTCATGGTATTAGCGATTTATAAAATATATGTGTGGACAAAAATTATACTAACAAACAAAGTGTAAAATTGGATTTTCTGGCAATATACAAACACCGTAGGGTTTCAAATGTGGTCATTGTAACCATCCAGCAGGAGTTATCATCACAGTGGACTGAAGTGAAAGAACACTACTGATTGGGGTAGGACTTCTGTGCTATCCATAAATCAAACTGTTGTCCTGAGAGCGCTCAACAAATTTGGTCACAGCGGCGAAAATGAAGTGAGCGCTCTCTTTTTCTGTTGCTTTATTGTCTTTAAGAAATTAAGTGCACATATTTTAACACCGTGGCACTTTTTCTGTTGTAATTTGTTCATTTGGTGGGATGGGAACATGATTTGGTGGAGAATTTATGTCATCCTCAAGAATTGTTCAGTGATTTCAACATACGCTGCATTCAATGCATATGGGGGTAATTCTGAATGCAGGTTGCTGACTTGGAAAGGGCGGTCACACCCTCTTCCAACTTTGAATGACAGGTCGTGAACTTGGGCTTTGTCAATAGATGTTTTAGCAGGAATCAAGCAGAAAACAGATCAACAGAAGGTGAATTAAAGGAGGATAAAGCTCCAAACCTTCAACAAAGAGTCACTTAATAAGTAGAGAGGGGTGAACGCTCCCTAATATTTGCTACACGGTGCCAGGTACAGCTTAACCTTACCGTCACCCCCAAATGGAACGAATGCAGCAATAGGAGGGAACCTTTTGAGACTCTGAACTTTTATTGGATGGCTATAAATGTACAATATTCAATTTAATACATGTTAACTTGTTTTCTTTTTGAACCAAATATTGTGGTTTTTCTTTTGCATCAATTTAGGAATTACTCCAAATGCCATTGAATTTGTGTGTAAGCACTGATGGGTAAAATGTCAAGAAAACGTGAAGTTAATGGGGAAAAAAAGTATTTTTACCTTCAAATGTCCAGAATGATTCTACGGTTTGCATCAGATTGCCGTTTGTATCTACAATATATATGTTTTGTTTGAATCCGTTTATTTTTGAGAAAATATTTTGATTTCTCTTTGGGACTGGGGTTTCCGGGACGAAGGCCCATATTGCCCCTGTTCATCTGGCCTTACAGGAGGGATAGGACTGGTGGATCATGGGCAATGTGCTCAGTTGTATTTAGGTTTTTCTTTTTATTTATTGATAGATTTATTGTGCTGTCATTTGGTGTGGGACTAGAAACTAAACAAGGTTGATTCAACGTACATGAGAGGAAACTGATTGAAAAACAGAAGTACATAAAATAATTGTAGTGTAAATCTATCAATGTCTTATTATATTGATGAACATCATGAAATATATGTATATTGGAAAAACAGTAATTGTGACAACTTGTATTTTTGTGTGTGCTTCATGTGCTTTGTGGGTGTGCAGCAATGGGCAGGTGCAATTTGGACTGCGATTCTGGGACCCTTATGAACCTTGTGTGAGCTGTATGAATAAGCACAAATGTACTATTGTAACTCCAATTCATCCTAATTACATATAAGTGTGATGAAAACAGCGAGCCCAGGAGCCATTCAAAGACAAGCTTCTGCATTTCGTCCAGAGTCGATTAAGGCTAGAGTGGGCCTTGGGGCTAATACTGTTTCTAGGTCCTTTCAAAGACTACTACAAGATCCCCCGACTCCCTGCCCCCCACACACACGCACACTTAGGTCTACCCATACAAATGCCTACGGATGGTATGTGCGTGCACTCGTTCCCATCTGTTTGCCACATAAAGATTATAATCCTGTGAAGTACAAAAAAGGACGATATCTGGGAGGCTGAGGCTTTTCAAATCACATTATCAGTGAAATCTATACTCACATCATCTTCAATTTAATTGTGTGAGTTTCTTGCAGGATTCACACGTCTTTGTCTTCAGCAGCTCCCGCAGAGCAGCACTATTACACCTCTCACATTCAGCTCAATATAAATCCTTTATTAGGACCACGTCTTCTCATTTTAAGTGATGTGACATCCTATACAGTAGGTCTACACTAGACTACACTAAGCCAGACCTCCCAACCAATTACTTTTTTCTTCTTCTCCTGAATTCATGATGAGTCCTCTACGGGAAGGTTTAAGTCAGTAAAAGTAATAAGAAGATCCAAACAGTTAGAATGTGACCCACTGACACGCGAAAAAGGTTGTCACAGTCATGTCTTCTGTCATTACATTAGTATTACTAGTAGTAGTAGTAGAACTATACCATACATTGGACTACAACATTATGAAATCCACATATCCGCAAATCCACACAACACTGCAAACCACCAGTGTGTGTCGCTTCAGGGGACTTTTATTTTGTAGTACGCCTGGCTGCCACTGTGACTGTGTTGACGGACGAAATGTTTTTGGTGTGGGTGGATAAATATTGGGCTGGTTCAGGATCATGTGGGCGTTAAAATCATGACTTATATGGACTGCATTGTGTAATCATACAGCTAAAGGGAATAACACTGAGCCACCTAACCATTTACTTTAGTGAC
>OMOT01000626.1:0-11095 GCA_900312575.1 Acanthochaenus luetkenii
TCCTGGGTTCAAATCTCGCTTGGCCCTTTCTGTGTGGAGTTTGCATGTTCTCCCCGTGTTCGCGTGGGTTTCCTCCGGGGGCTCCGGTTTCCTCCCACAGTCCAAAGACATGCAGGTCAGGTGAATTGGAGACTCTAAATTGTCCGTAGGTGTGAACGTGATTATGACTGTTTGTCTGTCTATGGGACGGCAGTAGCTCAGGAGGTAGAGTTCCCGCCCAGCAACCGCAGGGTCGAAGGTTCGAGTTCAGCTCCTCCCGGGGAAAACAACAAACTGTCGTAGGGTCCTTGAGCAAGACACCTAACCCCAAATTGCTCCCGTTGAGCAGGTTGGCGCCTTGCATGGTTGCCTCTGCAAACGGTATGATGATGTGTGGGTCGCTTTGGATAAAAGCATCTGCTAAATGCCATAATGTAATGATGATATGTACTGTAAGTCGCTTTGGATAAAAGCGTCTGCTAAATGCCGTAATGTAATGTAATGTAATGCATTGGTTACTGGGGGTGGAGGAGGTTCATAGGTTCATGTCTCCGTGTGTCTGTGTGGTTGCGGAGACAGACAAACAGCTGGTGGAGCTGATCCACGTCGGAGCGCTGGATATCCTGAGTGCCCATCCGCAAAGCCCCCTCAGATACCAATCTGTCACCCTGTTTCTCAGAGGTAGGTCCACGTCAGACTTGTAACAGTTCACAGTGTGTATGTGCTGCCCCTTGCTCAAACAAAGGCCCAGCCTGTGATAATCTGCATAATAGTACCCCTGTTCAAAAAGTGTCACCCTGCTAATGGCTTTGTTTACAGGTTAGTGATGTATTAGGTGCTGGCAGAGTCTGTGAGGATGTACCATGGTAGTATTACAGTATATTATTAATGGTGTATGCACAGCATTAGCCCCAAGGAGACACTAGATGGCATTGTGAGTGGACATGCAAGTGTGTGTCTATTTACTGTTGTAAGTTCTAAAAGCTTATTTCTCATCTGCATGTCAAATTTGTCAAGAAAATGCTGTATGTGAATATCCCCAAAATAGTAGATGTTTAAAATGCTGTATCTTTAGAGAGAGTGCACAAATTACTGCAATGGAAAATCTCATACTATTTGTTTGTGAAATCTGAAATTATTCTGTTGCATTGTATTAATTCTCCACTATGAATGATATGGTTGTAAATAGCTTATATTTACACACAGTCAGATGTCTTGAGGTTTATCATTCATTTTCTCTGGCTTTTTAAACGAGGCTAATTTTGGAACACAAACTTAGTGGGGGAGAGTTCAAATAAATACCGGTAGACCTTTGAGTAGCCAGCCACTCACGGTGCCTCTTGGTGAGATATTAGGTGTTCATGTCCCCTCTAATAACATTGTCCAGCCATTACCCCTGAGAGAGCAAATCTCAGCACCAGAATTAGCATATTCTGTTGACCCAGTCCTATGGTGGAATTCAATACAGCGGGCTCCCGTTACTAAACATATATGTTAATAAGTGCAAGGAACACTCATTAGCTGGCTGTGCGACTTGCGCACAGAGGAATCTTTGTTCTGAAGGCCTCACTGTGTTTCTCTTGGCAGTGGGGTGTAGGTGGCATGCGTGTTTCTTCAATAATCGCCAGGCAGGACAGAACAATCAACCCCTTCGAGTGTTATTGCTTTGTTTCCCTTCTTCACATAGATGAGCTGTGTAACTCAATGAGAATCGGTCGACTCTACAGTGTGTTGGGCATTCCTGCGCATGTGCACCAGTGGCCCAACATCACGTGGAGCATAGAGGCAAATAGTGTGCAACCATGGGAGCCAGTGTGTAAGGAAGCAAAGTAGCCCACATTAAATCCTGCTCCCGGTTACAGAAATACCAGCTTGACAATTTTCCCGTGACTATGTATACCATGATTAATCAGAACACTTTTCAGCATTGCGTTGTAATGCTTAAACCTCTGCCATGTTCCCCAACTCTACCTACAGATCCACATAAAGTCAGTGACAACTTCCAGGCTTTGTTGAAGGCCACTGCCTGTTCTCCCTGGAGGTTCTCTGCCGTGGTGGCTCACTCCTTTGGGTTGGCCGTGGTTCCTCCTGGCCTGTACAATACCCTGAAGCTTGGCTTGTTGCTCAGCTTGGTGCAGACCAGAGCGGATGCAACAGACACATTTCACTGCCTGGATCTGCTAGTCCTGACCACTGACACTCTCATACTAGACAGGTAAAGTGATCTGAATGACCAAACTTAGAACACCCTATTGGGCGCACTGAATAGTTTAATCTGAGTTTTAATCCTCCTGGTTACCCAAGAAGAAGACTAATATTTGCTATGTGTGTGTCAGACTAATGGAATACAGCTTGAGCTTGGCGTGTCGTGGGGTCAGGCATCAGGCCTCGGGCGAACTCTTTGCATCTTTGTCCCGGGACGAACATGGAGCCGGCACTGCTAACATCCACGCTGGCTCTGCCCTACTGGCCAGTGGGGGCATTTGCATGCTGGGAGATCTGTGCTGCTACAGAAAGGACAGGTTGGATGCCATTCAGTCAGGTAGAGCACCACGGTGGTTAATACTATAAGTTATGGCATTAATTGTAAAGTATTTGATGCCATTAAGTATAAGGGGAGGATACTGCTAGGTATAAGCATGAGGCGTAATTACTGCTAGGTTTAAGAAGACAATCAGAGTTAATTGATGTACTTTCCATCTCCGATCATTCCTGTCAGTTCTGGAGGGCCGCACGGTGTCTGTGTTCATCCCAGGGAAGAAGTATGGTGAGGATGCTGACGAGCACCTTTCCTTCCCAGTCCAGTGTAGCTTCTGGGCCCTGACAGATGCCTCCCGGCGGTCTGGCCGGACAGACTGGGCCGTACTGGGAACAGCGGTGGGTGCAATCCCGACATAATGTGTCATATTACCTTTCTATGGCTCACTCAAATGGTTATGGATGTACGCTAGCAGGTCTGAATTGAGATTTTATTTGTTCGCATTTATTGTGTTGCCTTACAATGTTGGTTGTTTAGGACAATATATTATGAGTTCAAGAAATGTCAAGTCTCAGTAGACTCAAATGTTGTTTGTAGATAGTACAGGCAAAACAGGAAATGGAGACAATTTACTTTCCCTGAAGGACGTACCGGTAGATAATTGGTCCTACTCAGAAACCAAATTACCAACCAGCACAGCCCTTTAGAGTAGATGATGCTTCTATTTTTCCTTATTGTGGAAGAAGGGTGGACAATAAACTGTATTACCATTGTAGGTAAAACAGTACTTTCAAAAGCTGTCGTTCTTTTAAAGTTGTTTCCAGTTACTTTCTGTCTTAAAATAGGATGGTCTAAGTCAGTCATTTAAATATAAAGGCAGGTTTAATACTTGTGAAAAGAGCAAGTTTTTTACAATTTCACCACAATCAGCTGTTTTGTGATGCCCAGTTTCTTTGTGAGCAGGAAATGGGTCCAGTGCCATCGCAGCTGGCAGAGGTCTTTGGCTTGGTCATTCAAAGTAGGGAAATGGTGGGAGAGCAGGCCCTACTCGCCCAGACTGTACACACCATCCAGCAGGCACTACAGCCCGGGGAACCGCTCTACCCCTCCTGCATGGAGTTTTCCAGACAAGACTACAAGGAAGTAAACAAATACAGCTGTTATCAAGTCCTTTGCTATGCCTTTTTATTACAATGCACTGTTCGGATTTTAGTGTTTGATATTGGACACTATTCGTTAACCTTATATAGCGCTTGCTATAACTATCTCAATGTTATGTCTTCCAGCTCTTAGCCCATGCACAGAGTTTGCAAGTGGAGCTGAGTCCTGGAGCAGAGAAGATGATCCATGGCTACTACATGGCCAGCCGTAGGGTCCGATCAGGCCCGAGTCAGGGTGTCAAGGTGTCAGTGGCCTCCATCAAACTACTGTAAGGGCTCAACATATTTTGGTTGAATCATTACCATTTTATCTTTAATTAAGCATTTCATCTGCCCTTGCTGTATCATGAGGCAATGTCCACTGTAATGTTACTATCCTCCACTAGGTGGAGCAGTGTCCCTCATGTTAAGCCTTACCCTCCAGACTATTTTTTATAGTTTGGACAAATGTTTACAAAGCCCTTTCAGTGTGGTGTCAAATTTAATGTGAAAATAAAACAATGAAAATAAAGCTGTTTTCAATAAGAGTGCAGGACAAAAAGTCTAATTAACTTCTGAATTCTGAAACATTTGCATGGGCTATACATGTCAATCAAAATCACATTTAATGTCGTTTTGTTATTTCCTCCGTTTAACATGTTACAGATCACTACTCATTCTGCAATCAAAACCAATTCAAGCACTCATGAAATTATAAATGGCCCTTTCCATGGTGTTCTTGTCACAGGGTCTCTCTGGCTGAGGCCCACTGCAAGCTGTGTCTGAGATTCAGAGTACTGGAGGAAGACGCTGTGATTGCTGTGCTCCTTTGTGAAAACTCCATCATCCTCAGACATGGTACAATATTTGTTTCCACACCTTCCTCCCCTTACTGTTCAGAGACCAATAGCACCAGAGCAACCAGCTCCTAGTTTATATCATTTTCTGATATGTATACATGTGCTTGTTAATTTACATGTCTGATGTAATTTAGTCTGTTATTGTAGTTCAGTGTTCCATGGCTTTTCCTACTGTTGATAAAGAGGTTTTGTCCTGGTGCTGATCATTATAGTTAGTAAAAAGCTATAAGGGCTCTATGTAGGCCAACAACTGCTTCCGGAGGCTTTGCCGCTTTTTCCTACAGGGGCCTCTGCTCTCGTTATTCCACCTGACGCAGTGTTTCCCTGTGACCTGGGTGATCTGGATGGCTTGCACAAGAGAGACCTGACCCTGGAGCAGCTCCAACAGAACATCCTGCGCTTCATCTACGCCTACGCACCCGGGGCCGACGCATACATAACAGAGGAGTAAGACCTCTACGTGGTTCAGAAAACGGGTAGGCAGCACAAGACCGCAATAACCATGCTCCAGTGTTGATGATCCCAAGTGGAATGTTCTGATCAATAATCCCTTCAGAACTAACAAACAATTTATTTTGCATGTGTGTGGTGGGAGGGTGAATGCTGATAACATTTAAGCAGGATTTTATGGATAAGTATTTGGGGGGTATTTTGCTGATAGTCTAAAATGCATAAACTAGAAAAAGTAAAATTCAGGGTAAATTTCAGATTAATTCAAAATATCAAGCTGAGACATTTTCCTGGCAAAATTGCAAGTTTAATGATGGGTGGGGTTGAAGTTCCCGACAGGACAAGAACTTGTACAAATCTGGCAGAGAACTGTGGTTCCTCCAATTTGTGATCCAATAGCTCAAGCAACACTGTAACGACAAAACACACATTCAGACCAAACTCTTAACCTCGTAGAACAGCATAGACCAGCACAGCATGTCATTATGCAGGCAATTCAGTTAGTCACAGTCTCAGCACCCAATTTAGTCTGATGGGTAAACGGCGAAATGTGAACTCATCACTATTACAGCACAGACATAATACAAGTTGATAGTCAAAACTTGCAATATTGCATAATGGCTGCGGGGTGTATGGATCCAAAAATGTTACTTGCCTCTAAAATACTCAGTTACGTCATTCCGCTGGCTCAGTAAACCTAAGAAGAAGAAAAAAAAATATAGAACTATTTAAGCATCGACATCAGTCTAAGAAAATGCAGTGAATTGTGTGGTTTCACAGCAACACTAGTAGTTCAGTTAGTCACAGTTTCAGCAGCCCATTTTGGTCTGATGGGTAAACGGCAAATGTGAAGTCATCACCACTACTTATAATAGGCCAAGTGAACAGGCCCGTCTCAGATAAGGGGTAATGCAAAAACAGTGAAGAGGTTATTTAAGTGTTAGCTTTACTCACCAGTTTAATCCGATTTTAATCCATTGCTGCTGCACCTCACCTGAAGGGGAGAGTGGGAGATCATTTTATTTGTCATTTTAATGCCACTTATTTTGAAACATGTAGCACTAGGGCTGGGTGTTGCCACCAATTTCCTAAGGTCCCAATTCAATATTGTTTAGGAATATTTCAGTTAGTCCCAATTTTACTTGGATATGAAATAAATTCTCAGAACTAATGCTGTAAATTGTACAAGGAACCCGCTAACCTGTTACATTAAAATATTAATGTTTACATGAAGAATTGACCCCAAAGCAGTTACATGAATGTACTTTTTATGTATCATGACCAACACTACAGCAGTGTATCAGAAGATAAATGACCAAAAGAGACAAACCACCATATTAATAAGTAAATAATCAAAAGTTGAAAAAGGCTACAAACATGGTGGAGATACGCATGGCGGAAACCTGTTAAGTGGCCTCAGGTCTCCTTACGCAAAGAACCAAAGGCTGACCACGAGACCAACGTGATTAAAGTTTATGAATAGATATCCGTTTATTCAAATTAAGATAGATTTGAATTGGAAAATCAATGTTTTAAACCCAGCCCTATGTAGCACATGGTCCATGGCAATGTCTGAAGTGGATACTTCCATGTGAAAACTTGGGTAGAGGAAATGCATAGAATCAGATCTGTATGTTATTAATATATGAAGATAGACAATTGCAAGAGAATGGGTATTACCGAGGTTGCAGCTGGTGATTCAGTTATGTCACAGTATCACCACCTTATTGTCTGATGGGTAAACGGCGAAGATGTGAACTCATCATTATTCCAGCAGAAGAACTGACCAATACTGAACACAGATTTCAAACTTTTCAGTAAGGCGCTCACCTCCACATTGGCACAGCAGACAAGGCGTACATCTGGCATCTCATCTGCGACAACAGCATGAGATCTGAAGCAGCTGAAGTGAAAAAGGAAATGGCAGGATTGTGAAAATAATCATCAAGATTCAATTTCTGAAAGGCGTCTTAATACCATTATATATATATATATCCAATTCACATTTTGGTAAAGCTAGTCCTGATTGGTGTGATTACACTGGAGATTCAGTTGGTCACAGTCTCACCACCTTATTGTCTGATGGGTAAACGGCGAAGATGTGAACTCATCATTATTCCAGCAGAAGAACTGACCAATACTGAACAGATTTCAAACTTTTGAAAATGTACCCAATGCTTAGTACAGCAGACAAGACTCCTGAAATATCTAGCTTACAGTGAGGCAATTAAATAACCAGGTGAAAATGTGAAATCACTGTTCTAGCAGCAGAAATGACTAGAAGTAGACTGCACACAGATTAAACTTTTTAGTAAGGCGCTCACCTCCACATCAGCACAGCAGACAAGGCGTTTATCTGGCATCTCTCATCTGCGACAACAGCATGAGATCTGAAGCAGCTGAAGTGAAAAGAAATGGCAGGATTGTGAAAATAATAATCAAGATTCAATTTCCGAAAGGCGTCTTAATACCATTATATATATATCAAATTATGCTAAAGCTAGTCCTGATTGGTGCAATTACACTGGAGATTCAGTTGGTCACAGTCTCACCACCTTATTGTCTGATGGGTAAACGGCGATAATGTGAGCTCATCACTATTCCAGCAGCATAATGGCTCAGTAGCCAAAAGCAGAAACAGACAATTAAAAAATCACTCCAGTGCTCACCTCAAGCTCAGAAGAGTTGATTAAGACCTGCATTTGGCATCGGTGATCTGCAGCAATGGCCCGAGAACTGAAATAACAAGAATCATTGGGTGAACTACACACCCAACCCGTCATTTACAGTCCTTCCCCGGCTCATTTGACAAAAACTGTCTTAATAGTATATTATCCCTATGTTCTGCCAGTTGCTGCTATGAAACCTGAATTTACCCTAGGGGATCAATAAAGTACAGTGTAATTGTATTACTTATAACATTGACCAATCATGAAATGTCATGTTTTAATACTGATATAACCCTTAATCTTACCTTATCAGGTGTACCAGTCCTCATGATTAACTGCAGCTTTATCTGCACAGGTAAGAGAAGTCAACAGAAGTGTAAAGGTTAATACATGTGGGCCATACTAGCCTTTAACTAGATTTTTATTGTTCATGAATTGGCATCATAGCAAATATTTACAATAATTTCTACAAGATCAGTGTTATCATCTTAACTTCACCAAACCGTACAACTAATTGCCCTCAGGAGTGAGCTATTGATTTCTTAGCCTGCATGAATAAGCTGCAATGAAGGAACAGCCAATATGCTAACGACAAGATGACTGATCACCCGAAGGTCGAAGGGCACAATGTAACACAGCTTGGGAGCACAGCTAAAATCGCAGGTCTGAGGACGGGTTCAACAGCAGGTCACGACCTATGCCACGACCTCCCCTCCTTACAGGGGGCCAAAGAAAGTGGTTTCCCCAATGAAATAATTGAGTGGACAATTCCCTGGCCGCCAGATCTTCTGCTGACCCCGTGGTCCTTGCCATATGTACGGACAGTGCCGTTAAGAAGCTGAAGGACCACGAGGGCAGTTTTCCCCTTTGAACTGTCTAACAGAATGATTTATTGCATTACTTGAGGGACGACACTTGTCTACAGTGACAGATTAAAACTGATTCGGCTCTCTTGCGTGTTATATTTCCCCACAGTTTTACTAGTTCGCTTATTTACCCACGTGTAGGGTCTAATAAAGTATGCTGTTATAAACAGAATTGAAAAGGTGAAGATGATCGCAGTAACGTTACATAGGATTTCGTACCCAACACCAGGCCCGTTCAGTCACCGAGCCACGCGTCTGGCTCAGAACGGAGTGTAATAGTTAAAAACGCGCCATACTGAACTGAGGTTATTTGTGTTTATTTATATACACGATAAACGTAGTAACGTTAGCTAAAAGTATTTTTGAACCCAGATGGACACTACTGTGAAACCACGGTTAAACTGCGCTCCCTTCTCGCACGTGGCCAGGAGAGCTAACTAGCTAGCTAACTAGCAACATCTGTGTAGAAGGAATAGATTGCGCGTGGGCTTGTAAACACACCGACGTCTTCCTTAACAATACAATTGTGGGGACAAATAAAGTGACCTTGTCGTTGCGTACCTTCGTGTTGAAGATGAATCATGAGGAAATCTCCACTTGGTCGAGGTCTGAGAAGGAGCACGGTGCTCGCTGCTGGCCGTCCCATGAGGAGAAGGGATATTTCCGGTCCGTCCCCCCACGTGACTGCGCTCCGGCGCTGCGCACTGGGACTTATGGTCGGGCAGCAAACGTGCACAGCTGAGCCACGACTACCTCGATTTTCTTTGGCGCACAGACGTAAACCGAACTGGCCACTGGATGCATCGTCTTCGTTATTTTCTACGCAAAAGCTCCAATTAGTGGTTTGTCACGCATTATTGTAGCACGCAATGGTCTCCAGTAGGAATTCCAGTTTCCGCGCGTTCCTTGATGAAATACTGAACCTTCACACACCTTTACATGTTACACCCCTGCCCCTTTTCCAGCAACTTGGTTATAATAAACAGATATTTACTCATGGTGGGATTTGCCCAAGCGTTTATCAATAGGCTATTTTAAGCTATTAAGTTATATCAAATAACCAGAATTAAATCAAAGTTAAGCAAATAAATAAAAAAGACACTTCTTATTAAATGAGTGTCAATAAAATAAATGTAAAAATGTTAATAAGTGGATGAGATGCGTAACATTTACACACCTCCAATTGTACAAATATACAGGAATTATTATTCACTTTTTCAAATGATTGACGCAGCTGGAACACCATACAGTCTTTATCGTTTAGCACATTAATTAAAATTAGACCATGTGATTTAGCCCATACTGTATATTCTTATATAGTCAGTTTGGTCAAGTTGGATTTTGTATCGTGACTTACTTTACAAGTCAACACCATAATTATATGTTTGCTTGTTTTGCTGAGAATATTTCTGATATGACTCAACAGAAATAGAAGCGACCATGCAATGGCCCAGATTACAAAAATGCCTTGTTTTGAATGCCCAGCAAATACTGTCAACTGGTGCATGAACAAATTATTAGCAAAATGAAATAGTCTAAATATAGGCCTATAAATAATGAACTAACCTAATCTCTGACACGAATATGGACCGTATCACCATAACTCTATTGGTAGTCTATCAGAACGTTTTTTGCTTTTCTTTAAATAATAGAAGAGGATACTATAGATTTGCCACAGACCTTATTCTTAATCTCGAAGTTTATTATGAGACATGTCTTCTTTCATTGAAGTCATTTATTCACAAACACATTTACAACCATGCATGTAAAAAAATAAAAATAAGAAAGAAGACGAGATGAAGAGGCTCCATTGTTGACTCTCTGACAGACCACTTCACATGACAGATGTTAAGTTGTTCACACATGCATTTAGTGCAAATGTTTTAACTGAAAGTGCACACCTCAAGCATGACGGGCTCACTACCCCGCGGAATTTCAACACATATAATACCAGGGACATGTATAGAACTGCAGAGCAGAGGATTGGGCCGAAATAATAACAGACACACAATGTACGCTTTCTCAAAATACACACACAATTAACGTCATATATTAATTTACAATGTCTTCCTATTGGCGGGGGCTTTTTGGAAGTCGAATCGGATCAGATCATCATCGACAGCACGAAGCCACGTCGTTTCATACAGGTGATTCGTTACTGGGACGCGGACGACGACGGGCCTTGGTTCTCGGACTCTGGGTGATTGGACGTGTTCAGGAACTGTCCGCTCGCTCCGACGTACAGTCTGGATCGCATTGGCCATTTCTGTGAAGACATTCGAGAGGATTACTGCACCGCTCACCTCACCAATAACATGCAACATGATACCTAACGTGCTGTCGGGCGACGCTGATCACCGTTTTGAAAGTCTAAAGCTTTTGGATCATTCGAGTGAGACATTTCGTTCGTGTGTAGCAACATGTCACACTTGTTTCATATGAACGACCGTGATGAAAAGAATAGGCCGCCTCGACTTGTTGTTATTGTTGTTGTTGTCATGTTGCTGCGGCCGCTCACCTTCACCGGGTGCAGGTAGCCGTCCCCCTTCAGCGAGTGTAACGCCTCTGTGTGTTTTGTGCTCTCTCCCTCCTCCGTGCCTTCCTCTTGCAGCGTTCGAGTCAAATGAGCAATATATGTGGTGGCCAGTATCAA
>OMOT01000627.1:3181-14620 GCA_900312575.1 Acanthochaenus luetkenii
GTGTCGTTGTGGCCGTTGTCACAGGAGATGGCCATGCTGTCAGAACCTGGAGGGGAGAGGAAACCATCACCCTTTCACCCACGCTCAAATCAAGAAAGTGTGCCTGTTCTACCTGCACAGAACAATCGGCAGGTGTAACGTTCATGCTGAAGTCGACCCAAACACAAACCCAGAGGTAAAGTTCCCGTCAGCAAACCGCTGTAGAGGCTGTATGACTGAACACCTCTTACCTTCACAGAGCGGCTTAAGGTGTAACCACTCTGCGTCTGAGCGGCGGTTTAGCTTGTGATCTGACAACTTCCTGCCGATCTTGCCCCCCTCGTTCAGCTTCTTCGTGCCCTGTGAGGAGAAAGATGGTTAATAGTTTTACACTACGTCTACAGCAATTCATTCAATTTCACATTTCTCACTTTTGACTTCTAAATAACCCTGACTGCGTGTTCGCCCTTTCAACAACTACCATCTAAATGCATTTTGGGCTTGGGACCCCAAAACAATCTGTCCAAATGAGAACCAAACCCAAGGAACACATCTATGAAAGTAAAGGTTTGTGAGCTTTTCAACCTGAGCAATTGAGGTATGAGATTCAGCCTAACCCAACCCTGGCCCGTTGTGTGCCGTTGGGTCTTGTCGATCTTACCCCTTGGTCTTTGTAGTGCTTATACATGCCGATACAGTGTTCGATGATGAAGAGGAAGTAGATGCCGGCCAGCGCCGTCAAGCCCTTCCACACCCCGTCAAATTCTATGAGCAGATCTTCGTCCTTTCTTACCCCGACCTGGGTGTGGTCGTGCTGCCCCTGAGACTGTATGCGTGTGTGTGTGAGTGAGAAAGAGAGGAAGAGAGATAGATGAAAATAAATCAACAGGGGTGGGAGTCACAAGTTTTATTAGGAGATAAATGTAATTTCCAAGAGTGACTGGGGTCAATCATGAGCAGTGTGTGTCAAGTTGAGGATGAGTGTAGGTTACTGTGCGAGTGTGATAGCGCGCAGGGGACAGATTGGCCGGATGAGCGAGATATTCTACTGACAACTGGTCAGAGGAAGAGGTACTTGGAGAGCTATCAGTCTAAAGGCTGAGATAGAACATGAGAGTTGTGAAGTATGGAGAACTAGGTCAGTAGTAACTAGTGGATGGCTATTGGAGGAGTTTTATTCCAAAATCAAATATGCCACACCTGCCCGTACAAAATGACAGATGGGTGAAAGTAAAACTCACTTTTGATTGTTATTGTAGTCATTAGTTATTCCAATACCTTTTGTTTTGTAATATCTTATGAAATAGTGACATTTGAGTTGGAA
The DNA here is from genome assembly GCA_900312575.1 of Acanthochaenus luetkenii. Lineage (NCBI taxonomy): Eukaryota > Metazoa > Chordata > Actinopteri > Beryciformes > Stephanoberycidae > Acanthochaenus > Acanthochaenus luetkenii. Next base: position 4,485 of record OMOT01000627.1, read on the forward strand.
TCTAAAATATTGACCAATGAACATCAAGTAACATTTATTTTCAACAAAAACGGATTTACATGTATAGCGGCAGCATTTTGGAATGATAGCCTTCATTTATACAAGGAGGCTGTTAGACAATTATTTTCAGACCACCCTTGTCCTCACTAGGCTCTTTCAAATGAAAGAGATTTTGAAACTACTTTTAAGGAGCAGACATCGTGATTTTCTTCAGATTCTTCAGCATCCCCTTTTATTTGATTGTCCCAATTTGTTGATATTGCCCATCTGTGTCAGTGCCTCCGCTGAGAGCAGAGGACAAGAATGAATTAGATTCTAACAATATTGAATATTGTACTGTGTATTGAACTGGATCATGAGCTGAGTGTTTTGTTACATTCCTAATAGCTTCCAGTCGTATTCCAGGAGTAGTTTTGCATCCTATTCAAAATGTAATTCCAAAATTAGATTTAAAAAAATGTGGTCTTGACAATAATCAATATAAAACGTTTTAAATAACTCCTAACTCCACTCTACACGAGTCATGTGTTGCATCTGTCCCAGGCGTACTCACATGTGGCAGCAGGTGAAGGAGGGCGTCGCCGCTGAGTGTGCCCACTGCCAAGGCCACCAGGAAGGTGAGCAGGAACTTGAAGCACGATTGCTTCAGGATGGGCACTAGCACCACACCCAGCAGAGACAGCAGGCTGATGATGGTGATGGACACAAAGCCCCACATCCACACCCACGCTATGGAAAAGGAGACAGAGATAGGGGTATTGTTTATTCACCAACAATACTACACTATTAACCAAGTAGTCCCATTAAGAGCATCCACCCTGCTGAAGTGTCCTGGAGCACAACACTGAATCCCTACCAGCCTCAGGGGCGCTGCTCTGTAGCCGACCCTGACCTCTGACCTCCCTGTAGAGAGCAAGGAAAAAGACAATTCCCCTACGGCAAGGTTCGCGCACCCAAGGCTCGCAAGCCACATATGGCCTTTTCTGGATATCATATGGCCTGTAGCCTATCCTCTCTGTTAGCTAGTTGAGGGTTTAAAGCATCATTAAAGTTTGGTAGAGGTTCTGGTTGTGTGGTTACCTTGCCATGATGTAACTCCAAATATGTATGTATCTTCTGAGATCTGTTTCACCGTGCCATGTGTGTGTATGGGGAGAGAAATCAACACGATTTTGGTGTTACTCTCCAGAGCAACTACTGAAGACATCTCGCCAATATTTGGAGTTACAACATGGCAAGATAACTACACAATCCAAACCTCTACCAAACATTAACGATGCTCTAAAGCAGAATTTTACTGAACATACTGTATGTAGCCCGTTACTTCTGCATAATGCACAGGGCAAAGTTCATCAGTTCATCACCCATGACTACTTTTTAAGTACTGATGTGAAATGACTGATCATTTTGCATTTACTCAGAGACTGGGGCCGCATTATGTCTCATCTGAATGGTGAACTGGAAAGCCTTGTTCGTCAGTGGGCAGACTTGGCAAAGGAACACAGATGGGCTGGCATGAGAAAATGGGGACAATTGTTGCAAACATGAAATTAACTTAATTAATTAATTATCCAACTTGAGCACAGCACAGCTAAAATAATCTATGTATAACAAAATATAGTGTTATTGCTGCTATTCTGAACATTGTGTGCTAATTACACACAGATATAATAAAACCGGCTGGACATATTTCAATAAACACAGGAACTTTTAATTCACACTTTCACCAGCCAACTAGATTTTTAGACTAGACTTCAAAATGAAAGTTGGTTGACTGCCAAAGTGGCTGGTAGAGTAGACCAACTTAAGAGCCGCACCGCAGCTTTACCGACATCCTGCTAGTGGCTGGAGGTATTTTCCCATCCTTTTAATATGTAAAGACAACTATCCTCTAGAGGTATTCAATGCCTGTGTCCTTGTGATGACACATGAGGCCCAACGCAAGAAATGTAAAGTGACATTCAGCAGAATTTCACTCGCCTCATTTTTCATTCAAGGCTGCAGACAGGAGACATGAAGCAGAAAAGAAAGAGTCAGAAAGGTACACTATCATTTAAACTGTCAGTTCACCTGTCATCGGAGGAGGACGTGCGTTTCAAAACAGTGTAAGACCAAAGGAGAAAAAGTTTATAGTTATCTCGTTACGCAGGACAAAATGTTTAATGTAGTATGAAATTCAATGTCACACCAAAGCTGGTGCTCGACCTGCTGACATTCAGATATGGCAGACGTATTGACTAAGAGAGAGAGCATACTTGTAATGTGCATCTTACAGACAATTGACTTCAGCGAAGCATTTCATGAGTACTATCTGAACATGCCGCTACAAACTCAACTGTTGTTCTGCGATTATGGTACTGCGCTGTCCTTGCTGAGGTTGGCATGGCAAATAGCTATGTCTTTTTCTTTCGTAAATCTTATCAAAGATGTCTTTGTAAATGAGAAATATTCAAAAGGAATGACTGCTCCTCACAGAATTTGGTATTATTAGGTTATTCATGTTTAGAGGCCAGGCAGGATACTTGAGTATGAGGAATGGACGCTTTAGAGAAGTCTTCTCTGTTCTCTTGTTTTACCACGTAACCTTTGGGAGTAGTTCATTTTGAGCGGATCCATGTGACTTATTGCAACATTTGCTCTACTTCCCAGGGTCAAGGGGTCATTCTGTGACTAAAAGATAAAACCTGGAATGTATTTGGCCATCTAAATGTTAGTGTATTCACATATGTTCTCATATGTTTTTTATCCCATCATGAAGTAACTAAAGATACAGGTCTGTGTAACTCCAGTATTACCAAGCATTACATATGCAAACAAACTTTTTACCACCTGAAATTACATGCAGAACTGATTTTTCCTCTTTTTCAGCACGGCTGTGCTTTATATTTATACAGACTAAACACCAAATATCACTGAGGGAAATCACACTGGCAGACACGCATCCTTTCCTCATCTAATCAATCCCAGGTGGTGTAGCTTGTGAGGAAGCGATCTGGAAAGTGCCTTATGTTTGACGGAGTGGTCGTAGAGAGAGTGAATCAAGCTGTTCCTGTCCCGTTAAGCAGCTGTAGGATTTTTTTTTAAATCCCCCAACAGGCAGCTAGGCCGTTCAGAAAACATGACGCTGGAGTTCATCCCGGGGGAAACATCTTAACGAAACAGGCAGGGCATGATGCTTAAGTGCTAATTACACAGCCATTAGCCAGTAGCTTTCAGGAAGCCGGCCTGCTGACCCTGACACTGTGACAGGTTAACATGTGCCCTCTAAGGCCACAACAAAACGCTGGGTTGTGCACATCTCCCAAACAACAACACTTTTCAACCAAGCGCTTCTCTTCACTGGAGAGCTGGGGAGAGTTTTAAGAGGGGACAAAAACCTGTCATATTACTACTAAATAGTTTGTCAACAATGTAGTTCCTTGTATAGCTTGTTTGCATGCAATGTCACATCACTGCGTCGCAGTGGCAAGAAACTGCAGATGGGGGGCAGGGAGTGATTTGCAGATTAGGAAAGCACTATCAAAATGCCAAAGTTGCTGCTGTACCAACCGATCAAATCGGGGGGAAAAACAAGGGCTACTTTCGAGTCCCGAAAGTTGTTAGTTAAAACTCGGAGAAACGGCGGCAGACGTGGATCAAAAATCGCCGTCTTAAGTCTGGAGAGTCAAACAACGCTCGTGTATGCAGTGACCACTTCGTGAAAGGTAAGGCTACAGTAATTTTAATACTTACATAGCTGGTTAAAACTGACAAAAATACAGACCCGGATGGCAATATTGCTGGAAACATAGCTAACGTTACATCTGCGATATCACCCCGTGTGTTTGTGTTTCGCAGCTAGATAGCTAACGCTACCTTCCGGTGTCTTTGTTTTTAGCAATGCTAACGTGCAGAGTGAAGCAGAGTCAGTGACTGGCACGGCTGGGTCAAAGAAGACTAACAATAGCTATTATTAGTGTGCGAGATGGACTAGATGTTTTCCCCTTTAAAAAAAAGAAATGTGTCATACTATTACGCCAAGGAACAGACCCTATCTGTGTCTACTTAGTTAAGAGAAGACCCTGATGGGCATTAGGGAATCCAATGTGTGGCCCAGGTTTAGTGTCCCACATCAGATGTAATTCTCTTTAACAGATACATTTGATAGTGAGAGGTCAGCACAGCACATACCCCACATTCCACAGGGCAGTAAAAATGACCTATAGCCTCTTTCTTTTGAGCAACTTAGTGTCAGTCAGCCACATTGCAAACAAACAAGGGTCTTAGATATAAACATATAATGCTCCCCGCTTCAAATGCAGAGCTACCGACCAAACCCATGATTACAGTTTCTTCTCTGGTAGCAAAGCCTCAATTCATCAATTGTACATATTTCGGAGAGAGTATCATTATTAGCAAGGATAAATTGGCCAAACTAAATTCATTTTCTCATTATAGTTGAAAATGTCTTGGAATAACCCTCATTTCTCATTGTTACAGATGATCGCTTTCTTATTTGTCGCACCAGGTAGAACATCCTGTAACCCTGAGAGGCAACTGTAAATCAGCCAGATCATCATCGCAGTTCCTTCACACTTACGTAGCTCATCTACTTCTCTATCTCATTACCCCTACCCGAGTGCAGCGTTTTTATGTGTGTGTGTGTGTGGAGATGTGGTGTATTGAGGAGGGGGTGATAACAGAGCAGAAGAGAGGAGAGAGGACACCCACTGGCCTGTATCTTCTATCCAATTACGCGTCTCCTGTGAGCCATGGCTCGGAAAAATGGCCCAGGGTGTCGCTTAGGCTCTCCTAATTGGCAGGGTGCAAACAGAGAGGGGATTGGGGACCAGAAATAATTTTCTGAGCTCCCCCATGGATGTCGACGGGAGGTAAATGGTAGCTCCTCTGTGTGTGGTACGCCCATGGTTGTCTTGGTGCACCGTGGAAGAGCATCCAGCGCCTCTAGTTCTCCACTAATGAGTCATTCCTGCCCTTTTGACTTTTTCATGCCTTTTTCCTCATTGTCATCAGGATTTTTATAGCTGTGTTCAGTGGTGGCACACTGTTGCCTGAAGCGCACGTGATGCAGATGTCTCTGTAGAGCACTGCGTGTTTAATAATTAAAGATTTAAGAGGGCATACAGTAAGGGAATTCCTCTATTCTCATGCTGGAACTTCAATGCCTGCTGGTTTAATCCAATCTAATCATGTTTATATATATATATATATATATATAGCCCTTTCATACAAGCATGTCTCAAAGGGCTTCGCATCACATCATATATATATGCTACATCTTATACATACTATATGACAACATCATACACATATTACATATACATCATATACTATACTATACTGTACACAAACACATCTATGGGCAATTTAGAGTCTCGCCCTTCACGCCATGTCAATCTCTAGTTGCTGTGCAGAACTGCAGCCCGGAACATTGTTGTATATATCAGCCTCCTGAGGCTGATATATACAACAATGTTCACAGCAGGCATCACTGTACAGCGAGGTGTGGTGCCATCCGAAAAGTAATGACTGGTGGGAACATGTAGTCCTCTGGACTTTTGACGATGACAGATGGCTTGCCAATTTCAGAATGCGCCACGGAACGTTATGTGTCGCGTTGCGACTGACGTAAAGGACAGTTTGATACCCGATTTGAGTGGCTAGAGAGTCCAGACTGAGACACATCTTTCAAATCAGATTTGAATCGCATTTCAAACCACCTACGAATGTGGCTCAAATCTGATTAGCACAAATCCGTTTCCATGTGTTTTTTTTGCTGTTCAGACTTGATAAAAGCAATCTGATTCCAATCTGGATATGCCAAAAATCGGATTTTGTTTGCCAGTCTGAACATAGCCTTAATCACAGAGCTGCTCAGTGGCCATTAATTAAATTAAATCAAATACACTTTATTTATCCCCATGGGGCACTCATCAGATAAACACAAACATTACTAATAACAACACATAATACTACCACAATAAAGTACACAAGTGCTATGACAGAGTTTACAACAGTAGAATACTGCGGTTGTACTAGACAGTTTCCAGAACTGATTGTGTGTAACTGTATGAATGTGAAGCAGGATGAGCTGAGAAAAGTGTGTTCTCTGCAAAACCTTTCTCTGAATACTTTTTATTTTATTTTAAATGCAGTTGTAAACAAATCTGATGGGACTGTCCTACAGCTTTTGGCACTGCAGACTAGGTGTGGGAATCTTCAGTCACCTCAAGATTCGATTACGATTCAGAGAGTTACGATTCGATTACAAAACTATTATCAATGCATCTCGATGCATCTCAATTTCTGATTTAAAAAAATGCTGTGTGTGTGTCCCAGTGAAATTTACTATGCTTTACACTTTCCTTATATTGGTGGACTTTGTGTTCTTTGCACTACTGTCATGGTGACCTGCCACAAGATCACGTCTTTTGAATCCAGAAAAGCACTGGATAATATGTTTATGAACAGAGGTTGATCCAACTACGGTTCGGAGACCGCTCTGGAGGAGGCAACAACAGCCTGGCTAGCTACTTGGGCCACTGAAAAGTTGAAGGCCCGTACTAATTATATTTTAAAGAATAGATTATTTAGTTTTCTGCATCGATGCAGAATTGTTAAAGAAAGATTTGCGATGCATCCAAGAATGTACCGCCCCCACCCCTCCTGCAGACAACAGTGTGACTGTAAAACTTGTATCAAAAGAGGTAGCTAGTTCACTGACCTTACAACTAGTATCACAAGCCTGCAGTCTTATGATCTTAGATTGTGCTTTCTCCATATGTCTATAAAAGTTAATGATGCATTGGTGGGGTGGAAATGCAAGAAGCATGAAATTAGTTACCAAAAATAGGGGTCTCATATGTGTTCTCGACTTACTTAATAGTAAAAAATTCCCCTATGCCCTTAGATAGTTCAATTTGTGCTGGTGAGTATTCACTGCTGCTCTGGATAGACGAAAATGAGAGAAGAGTTTGTACCCACCCCCGGATTATTGCCTCAAGGTACTGAGAATGAGTAAAGATGGAACAAACAATAGTGGGTACACAGAGGGAATTATGGGTAAATGTTCTGGTTTACTTCAATTATCACTACTATAAAATGAAGCTTGGTCAAATAAACATTCTATTATGTCATAAAGCTAGTCTGCCATTCATGCCCAAAAGAGGAGCTCTAGGTTATACACCCTGATAGCATCACATTATGCTGGTTTGTGGTTTATGGTGATGGGCCCGTGGTTTTCTCGCTTATGAGGACAGTTGTTTCTGTGGCCGATGGCAACAGATAGAACAATAGCTTACTCTTGGGTCTTTTTCTCTGTGGTAAACCCATTTTTTTCACTGTGCATGTTGGTTTTAGAGTAATTTTAATTTGTATTCTTCTTCGGATTTACATGTTTTCCTTCTTACGCCTTCTGTCATTTGGTTATTTGAGCTAAACTCTTTGTATAAATGGTGCTATACAAATAAAGTTATTTATTGTGTTCACAAATATTGACTGAACTGTCTGAGGCCAGATTAATAGCATATGGGAATCCGTAAATTGGGTGTTATTGTCCTTTATTTATGCTTTGATTCCAAAACACACGACTTGCCATACAGGGTTGATTGTAATCTAGCTGTGATTGTTTACTGATGGGTGTAAAGGGCTTGTGACTTGATCCATTATGTAAATAAAACCCATTCTGCTGCTGCACTGCAAATATCAGTGATGAGATCAAACAATGTGTCAATAGACCTACTGAAGAGTGAAGACATTAGTGTCGCTTTGCTCTGGAATGAGCTATTGTTCCTTACAATCCATATGACATGTGAACAGTCTGGTCAAACTATGTGGGCTGGGACTATACGGAGCATGATTCTTGTTCCATTCTAGACTAAAAGTCTTGTCATTGTAAATGGACTGGATCTACAAAGGTACTCGGCTCTTACCGGAGTTGACAGGATCCAAGACTTCCTGCTCCACATCCATCTGGTGGTAGTGGTGGATGCAGACACGGCTGTCTATCTGGTAGAGCAGGGCAGGACACAGATAGGTGAACTGGCTGGGGGAGATGAGTGAGTCAGGACTCAGGCCGTAGTAGGTGAGGAGCTGAGTCAGGTTCAGACACTAGGATGAGAAGAAGAGTATGAATGGAAGAAACCACTGATGACAAAACATTTGAAATAATAAACCAAAATGACCAATCCCGCGACATCAAAAACAATATGATTAAAGGTATAGTTGAAGATTTTTAGATGACTATATTACTGACTATTTACCAAGCCTCTCCTTAAGCAAATGAAAGAGATTTCACAGTGCTTTTGTTTTCAGAACAGAATTATGTTACCATTAGTTGTACTGCTAGTCAATGAAGATTTAAACATTTCTCTTAAAATAGCGTACAGGTCATTACTATTACTATTACTATATATATCGTATTACTACTATACTTCCATAAACTCTAGTAATAGTAAGATGCATAATAAAACAGTTTGAAAGGACCTATGTTATTTTGAGATGAATTGTTTTAATCCGTGTTTACTTCTAGCATTGCTAGCAAATGCTAGAAGTTAAGTGTGCCAAAGTGAGACAATTTACCAACAACTAAACACCAGTGTGAAAACTTTCCCATGTCATAAGAAGGGGCTTGTTACAGTAAATGATGAGTGGAATAGACATAAAAATCCCGAACTGTCGCTTTAGAGGTGTTCCATTAGTGATCAATATGCAAGTCTCCATTTCCTTTAAGAGAAGGCTTGGTTAGTGATCAACTTGACAACTGCTTGTAGTGGTGCTTGCACTGTCAAAGCTGAAATCAGTCAGTGAGTCAAGACAAGGAGCCCTACCTCCTCATGCTGGTGAGAAATGCCCTCGGGTTTCCCAGGCAGGTTGGGAGCTGGCAAGGAGAGAGTGAGAGACCCTCCTGGTGCCTCTCTCTTATTTTTATGGGAATGACTGTGACCATGACTGTGTTCATGTTCATTGTCATGTTCCAAAGACAGAGGCGTGAGAGGAGAAGGGGTTTTGTTTCGCCCTTGCTGCCCCCTGGCTCTGGCTGGTTTTCTCAACCTCTTGGGCCTGCTATCTGCGGGGACTATAGGGGCAGCAGAGGGCTTGGTGCTGGAAACATCTGAGGCTGGAGCTGCTGCTGCCTCTGGGGTGGCAGCCACTGATCGCTGCACCCAGGGCGTCTGTGAGGGCTCCTCTTGGGCTGAGGGTGGCTGCTCCTGGTGAGTGGGGGGAATGTCTGTGCTGGTCTGCATTTGATGTGGATGCTTATGGTCATTATCATGTTTATGGTCATGTTCCAACTGTGGACCAGCAGTTGGACTGGCAATGGTAGTCTGCTGGCTGCACCGTGTGTGGCTTTGTTCTGTGGGTGGGTGGTGCAAACTGGGCTTCTGGTGTGGATGCCTATGGCCATGGGCATGGCCATGCCCATGGCCATGGTCATGGTCTTCATTGGTGGGTAAATGCGAGTGAAGCCCCTCCTGCACATCCAACAGGTCGAGGTGGGCTACATGGTCATGGCCCAGATCCTCATGCTCCATGCCTACCATCTTCACCTCACCCAGGCCCAGGCTGAGTAGCAGACTCTGAAAGCCCTGAAAATCTAGCTGGTCCTTCTGGCCATAGCGCCTGAACAGTTGCTGGAGGTAGAAGCGCTGCTCCACCTCTAGCACTTCTCCTGGAGGGCTCTTGGACCCCGAGGAAGGAGTACCTCCTCTCATGTATGGATCCTGAGAAATCTGCAGGTCATTGTGGGCATGGCCGTGGTCATTGTGGTCATTGTGGTGATGGTGTCCGTGTCCGTCTTCATGACAGTGGCTGCACTGATGGAAGAGGAAGGTGAGCACACATAGGATGCAGAACTTGGTGTGCACGTGGACTCGCATTGTCCCCTTACTTCTGGTCCCCTGTAAAAACAGGAAACAAATTATACATCTCAGAAAAATAAAACTTTTGTTTACATTTGAATCAATTTATTCACAATGTGATTGAATTAATGCACAGGAATTTGTCTTGGTGACAATAGCGCAGAGACATACTGACAACTTACATTGTAACAGTGTGTATTGATATGTCAGAGGGTCAGCAGTACCTCACATACAATTAAAAAGAGACAGTGTAAGACTTAAGACAGTCTACATCAC
>OMOT01000629.1:0-12732 GCA_900312575.1 Acanthochaenus luetkenii
GGAGAGGAGCAGTGTGTGCAGGTGCCTTTAGGGGCGCTGGGGCCCAGGCACCGCCATTCACCTACTCAGCCCAACAAGAGGCAGCTGTGAGAGGCAGCGGGGAGAAGTATAGGGCCAATAAGGGCCAAGAGAGCCCCTATATAAAGAGGGAGAGATTCATACTGAAGAGAGAGAGGTGGTGGGTGCAACAGTCTGAAGCTGAGGTGACCGTGAGGAGAGAAGTGTGCCCGTGAGCTAACGGGTGAGACTAAGAGAGACAGGGAAGGATCACGAGAGCTGGGGATTACGAGCGGTCCGTGAATCCCCCTGAAACATAATTATGTTTCTCCTGGATGATAATTATGTTTCTCCTGGACTATGTTCGTATGCACTGGACTATGCTCATGCCTGTATGTGATGCTGGACTCTGAGTAACCCTGCTTGTACCTATTCCTGTGAGAGAAAGGTAAATAAAGCTGTGGTTTGAAACGTGAATCCCTGCTGTGTGGACAATTGTTGCTTCCTGTCAGTCATCTCCGGCGGGCAAGTCACGTAATAGAGACGGGGCTTGCCACAAACAGTGGAATAAATAATTGTGGAGACCAAATACTTTTGTCAATTTCAACTTATTTTACAGAAAATTTTGTGTTATTTTTAAGGGTGCAAGGGTGCCAATATTTTCGGCGGCAACTGTAGCTTGTAATGTTAACACTTTACCGTGGAGATGAAGATATTATCCTTCTTCTTTATGTATGTGCCTATTTGTTTGTCCTTCACAGAGCGCCGTGAAGTTGACCTCCACATTGATGCAGCTTGTGTTGACTCCTCACAGACTGCCCTCAGCCAGGTCGTCAGTAACTTCACCAAGAAAATTTAAACAGTTTAGATATTTAACAAAACGAATATATTGTCCTCCTTATTGTACAGTATGTGAGATTAATCCACTGATACTCTTAGATCAGGCAGATACAAGGCTAAAATAGGGTATGGGTAATAAAGAAGTTCCCTAAATATTAAAATACAATATAAAAAGCTGTATGTAACATCACAAATTAACTCAAAGCAAATTGTGTCTTTTTCACACAGAAGATAATGCAAAATGTATCATGTAGGCAAAGGCATTTCATATGAATAATTTTGTCCAGGGACCCCAAAATGGTCTAAGTGTATTGTTCAGTAGAAGTAATAGTTCATATCAGTACTCGATATCAGCCAATACTTTTAAGTTTAGCATGTGGGAATTGGTATCAGAGGTGAAAAATAGACATTGGTGCATCCCAAGCATGTGGCTGTTTTGTGTGTGTGTTTTTTTCTTTCTCTACCCAGATAAGAGACTGCAGTCAGAGCCACAGTGTTTCTACCCTGCTGTTCCCCACTGTAGTGGAGGGAATCAGAGGAGAGGGACCTCTTAATGAATCCAGCACTGGCTCTGCGCTGCCTAGCCTGGGCAGTTTGCAGGGCTTGGCCCCCTCCCAGACCAGAGACCCAGACTGTCTGGTTGTCACAGAGGCTGTGGATAAGCTAGTTGCCACTGAAGAAACGGGAGGTCAGCCAACTGAATATAAACACAGACACAGAGAAGACACACAGCATAGAGATTATTTTACTAAGTGTTTTATTCTGAACACACTGACTAGAAGAAGCACATACCGATTTTTTGCATTAATTTACTTTTGTTATTGAAGCTCAGGCTATGCGTATAGCCTATTATGGACTATTATGACCAGTACACTTCCACCAGCTAATAAAACTTTTTGTCAAGATCATGCAAAACAATTGTCATTGTCTTGTGTTCTCTTCCAGGACAAGAAGCCTCAGTCCACCATCAGCAATCACAATGTAACAAATCCCTAATCCCTTCCAACCTGCTTACCACTCCACTTGCCATCAACAATCTTTTCAGTCTCTATACTCTTTCTAGGGCAACAGGCAGCATGACAAACAACTTAAACACATACATATCCAATTCTTACTCAAGTGAGAGTGATCCTGCACTGGTTTCAGATTTGATTAACACTTATGTGTCTGGTGATGGTCTCCTGATTGGCGAAGGTAGCTGTGTGAGTGCCACAGTATCTGTATCAAGCCCCGAGAACAGGTCTGTTTATGGAGATATAGACTTACTGACTGAAGGAAAGACTGATGAAGAGAACAGAGGAAGGGGTATGCAAGAAAAGGGAGAAAGGGATGGTATAAAGGAAGGAAAGAACAATAAAGAAGAGGAGGGAAGAAATGGCAAGCAGGGAATAAGGTGGAATAAAGAAGAGGCCTACATAAAGGATGTGAAAGCGGTAGGATGTACTGGAGAGCAGAGAGGACGGCTCATCACCAAAACAGCAGATAGAGTAGAGAGATGGGATGGAGAAGGGTCAACAGATGATGCAGGGGAAACCAAGAAGGTTGAAACAGAAACAAAACATAGAGCAGAGGGAGAAAGAAGAACTGGAAAAGAGGAAGGCACAGTAGACGGAGAAGAGGCGGGAGGAATGTTAGAGGTGCACACACCAGAAACGGAGATACCAGCGCAGACGTCTGCTGATAACAAACACAGAGACGGAGAGACGAGCAACGCACCACAGGCCATTGACTCCATGGACAACACTGAGCCACCACTGGCTGACTCTCAGCCCTTGGTCTGCTCGCACACACTCTCTCAGAAGGTCAGTGAGATCGATGCTGACGCAAGCCATGTGAAAGAAGGGCATGGGATTGGGACAGAAGGACATTCGCTCCAAACCCTAACTTCTGATGAGGTCCAAACCCTCACTCATGGGCATCACCCCCTCAGTCATGAGGTCCAACTCCTCAATTATGATGGGGTCCAACCCTTCACTCGTGATGTAGAGTCACTTAATCAGTTCCAGCAAGTTTTTGAGAAAACCACAGAAGAGAAGCCATCCCACAAAACAGCAGCAGATTTCCCTTGTGTACCCTCAGAACCGCTGAATCAGTCAAATATGCACAGCTCACAGACCCATGCTGCACTGTCAACCTCCCAACCTGACGGTATTGTCAGGATAAAAGAGTTGGAGACAACTGACACACAGTCACAACCTAGTAATGCTTCTCACAGTACCATCAACGTGAAGCACATTGAAGAAAAGTCTGACTTACACGTGAGCGAAGAATGTGTAACAGTGAGTAGAATGGGCGAACCACATGCATTACCTCCAAGACAGGAAATCTCAGAACAGGAGAAAGGACTGCTGAAGTCTCTGGCAAGTGATTCTGGTGCCTATGAGAAAAGAGATAGTCAGTCAAAGGTAAACCTCTGTGAAAAAAATGCCTGCGAGATTGCACGGCAGCCTATAGAAAAATCTGATTTGAAGGATGTAAGTCATGATTCTTGTGTTGATATCACAGTGGAGAATGTAGGCCCTCTTGGATCCCAAGCATCAGCAGTATTTGTGGGCTCAACCCTGTCAGAGAAGGGCAGCGATGATGGACCCTCTACTGCAAACACTATAGCTAAAGAAGAAATTGGTGGCCATCAGGAAGACATGAAAAGTGCAGAGAATGATGCATCACCAGAGACTGTCGGCTCAAAATGCCATGAGAAGCTTCAAGCAAAGGAAATTGTGTTTGGTGACATCGATCATTCCTCTCTGCCCAGCAATAAGAAGTACAGGTCGTCATTTGAATGGGCTAGTGCGCAGAGAAATAATGTAATCTCCAGAACTAAGTCTGATGTCTCAGGCCTGCATGGATTTGGTCAGGTACAGTAATACAGAGTTTAAGTATTGCCTTTCAGTGTTTTTCTAGAGAGTCCTAAGTGGTAAAGTTGCCATTTAGCTGGTTTCATACATGGATGGAGGTTTAACAATCTTCTACAGCACAAAACAAGCTTGCCTTTGGGAGCTAAACCCATCCCTCTGACATTTGTATGTTACATGAACATTCAACGCTATACAAAATAATTGGCAACTGGGGCCTGTGCGCATTATGACCTGGAAAGTTAAAGCCAGGGATTGCTTAATCCCTCTGTGATGCTGGAATATTAAGTGAAGAAAAAACATGTATGATCATGTGATTAGTAGTTTGACAGTGACTATTTTGGCCTCCTTAACCTTGGTGCTTTTCCACATCAAATAACCCAGGGTTCACCTGTGTCTGAGCCGAATACAAGTTGGTCCAGTGGATTCCCTGGGCGTTCCTCTCCCAGCACACTACCCACCTTCCTCAAAGGCAAGCAGAACAAAGGTGATGGTTGTGTTCATATGATCCATTGAGCTAGGATAGTACAGAAGTTTGTTGCCAGTGCACCATGATGCATCCTCTGAACAGCTAACCTTGCTGTTCCATCTCACCTCAGTCCTCCCAGACCCCATGGCGATTACCAGGGTGTCAGATCTGTTGAATGCTCCCAGTGTCTCTGGGCCTCCAGCTTCCTCCAAGAGAAACCAACAAGGAGAGTGGAAGGCTATCAGAGAGACCTTCAGAGAGACAGTAACAGCAGACACGGTCAGTTACAGAAGCAGTTATTAAGCAAGCTGTTCCTCTGGGACGTTTACAGATCAAGTCTAATGGTTATTCAGGTGTGGTTTACCAGTAGCTCACTTCTTTATGGAAAATGCTTTTCGACAAAGAACTCCTTTGCCAAAACACTAGATCTATGAGATAAACCCACAACTTGAAAATTTTAAATCATACTCACTGAGCGATGTTACGTTGATTAGCCATTTAAAAGACGTCTAAATGGTTATAGACGTCTAGGCTAAAATTAAGCTACAGAGGGTTTAAAAGTTAAAGTTTAGTAAACGTCTGCGTCTGCGTCTTACACCACGTCTTTGGGGGTATATGACAAAAAACTAAGCATTATCTTGTACATATGGACATTTTTGGTGCATATTTCTTTCTTTCAACTGTTTAAATATGTAATAATGTATTTACTGCTTGGTCTAAAACTGGGCTATACGTAGCCAAAAAGGTCCTGGGCTATATGAGCGCTAGTGCTCATTGGGCATTAAGCCACCCCAGATTAAGCTATATAACAACATCAACATCTTCAATACAAGGAGCAGGGGCAAGTTTGCAACTGAGCCAAATATGACGGATAACAAAGCGCAACGGGGCTGATGATTTACATAAAGGCCTGCCCCTATGTCCCATATAGTGTGCAGTATCTTAGAAGTTATTCCTTATTGAATGATCTAACCTTGTGGCTATGTG
Source organism: Acanthochaenus luetkenii (assembly GCA_900312575.1). Lineage (NCBI taxonomy): Eukaryota > Metazoa > Chordata > Actinopteri > Beryciformes > Stephanoberycidae > Acanthochaenus > Acanthochaenus luetkenii. The sequence goes on from OMOT01000629.1 coordinate 5,149, forward strand.
GGTACATTAATTTTAGTGCTTCCATTTCACGTCCACGTCCAAGTATGTTTCATCACAGTAAAGCCACAGCATTGTTCTCTATTACAACTTGATGCTGAACAGCAGGGAATGGCCGTGGTGTGCTGCTCACGTAGAAATCTATCGGCAACCCCAGAGGATGTTGGACACTACTGCAGGAAATGACCTTTGTGAAAGTTTGCTGTATCAAATAAATTGGCTAGAGGTCATTCTCTTTTCCACCGATTCAGTGCTCCATCATTTTACAGAGTGTCAGAGTGGACCTGGGGGAAGTGTGTGTATGCTTATATCAAGCAGCCATGTCTTTTTCATGACATGAAAAAAAATCGAAATTGTTGTGGTCCAAAAAGCACAGAATGTGAAAGTGAGCTAAATATTTACTCAGGCCAACACAACTGTGCCTTCACTGCAAGTCAAGTGTTGACTGAAAGGACATAGGTATGTTCAGTACATAGACACGTCCCATTGACAGCCAGACAGACAGAGAATGAATGGCTTGGGGGAGAAAACCTACGTAATGACACTTGGTTACCCCTCCTGTCTCACTTACTCAGTCTCTATCCATCTCCTCGTTCTCTCTCTCTTTCTCTCCCTTTCTTACTTCGTCTGTCTCCCACTTGTTCACTTTCTCCATTCTCCAGTCTCTCTGTTTCTCTCTCTCTCTCTCTGTTTCTCTTTTTCACTCACACACTCATTCTCTCTTTTGTCACCATCACCGCAAACTGTCACTCATTTTATAAGATCCAGGTGCTGCCAATTGAGGGAGATAGAGTGCATACAAGTATGAGAGAAAACTGTCTGGATAGGTTAACAACTTGTAGCGAGGGCCAAAGCCTTTATTTTCTGTAGGCTATGAACATTGGGAATGTGAAATGGAGTACAGCCTGGGCCTGGCTACTTTCTCTGGGCTGGATACTGTGACATGTCAATTTCCACTGGTTATTGTCCAAATGGTTGCTGATTCTTCCCTACATTTGTTTATCAGATTCGGTTGCTTTTACTGGACATTGTCACTTTCCTCAGGAGGGAGACACTGAGGCCTGAGAAGGAAAATAATGAATTTCTCTAACTGCAGTATCTTTACAGACTTAAACTAAAATGAGCTTTTGTTTCGCTGTAGATGTTTGTGTTCCACTGTTTGGTGTCATTTTTATGTAGGAGAGCAGAGCTCCTCTGTCCATCAGTTCCTTTCCAGTCTCCACCTCCTCCAGTACAGTCAGCAGAATGTCATGGCAGGCCGCTTCAGGGTAAGTCCATTCACACATGTACAGAAAGAAGGTCCTCTTCCTAGTAACCTGAAGCTTCTACCTTAAAGAAATAGTTCACACCAAAATTTTAATTCTGTCTTTATTTCAGTTTGCTCACAGCAGGTAAGCTACTGGAGTTCGATATCAGCTTTGTCCCAAACAATTGAAGTGAATTGGGCCTTGTTTTTTAGAGTTCCTAAAACAGAATAAAGTGATCATCCAAAAACAGTTTGTGCAGCATAAGCCAAGTGTTTTATAGCTAAAGAATTGCAGTGTGAATCCAGAAAGACTTTATTTACCCCATTATTGTGGGGCCCCGTTGACTGACGTTGAAGCTGATGTGGAACTCGCTGTATGTTTGGTGGTCGTACAAACTTCAGTAGAGTTTTGATTGACGGGGTGAGTTTATTTTGAGGTTAACTATTCCTTTATGCCGTCATCATTTTAATAGCAATATAATGTCATAATGTGTCATTTGATAAAACTAAGACCTCTATCAATGTGAAAGGCGTTGAGATAGGACGCCCCATTTTCAAAGAGAAGTTTAATTGCTGACCAAAGTTAGCTTCTTGAAACCATGAAGTGCCGGTGTCTTTTCATCTTACCAGGTCTAGCAGAAACCCTACCCCAGCTCCAGAACCATCTCCAGGTCCTAGTTCAGGACCTGACTGGTTTCAGTCCAGCTCCCAGGAGAGTGAAGACCAACAATTGTCTTTCAGAGCCCAGATCACCAAAATCGAACAGTTCCTCTATGCAGAGAGGCTCCGCCTGCCAAAAAGACGACGTACTGACAACTAAACCACCAAAAATGTACTACATACATACATACATACATGTACTATACATTCAGTACCCGTGTATTAAGGGATACTAACTATAGTTAATAGTGTCTTTGTAAGAGTGTTTGCACTAGAGGCAACTAACACAACTAAGCTATCACAAATATATACAGGCCCTGCATTTATATTTACTGTGTACAGTGTGTATTGCTGGTAAATATAAAGCAGGAAAAAAGCAGTTCCTCTTTTCTGAGGTGCTTGTAGAAAAGATGAAACTAAATAACAAATTCTAAAAAGGTAGTTTTATAGCATAGGCATGGTAACTACTGGCCAATGTGTTGAATTTCAGGTATTTTGAAAGGCAAAATAGATGCACTACTGATTTCATTCACATTTACATGTTTATTTTCATGTGAAGCTATAATAACCTAAATTGTGTAAACTTACGCAAAGGTGTCAGTATTGGCTCAGATCATTGCTGTTCTCCAAACAGTTCCGGGTTTTATTGCTTAATTAATAAGTAGTTGTCTTGATCACAGTGTGAATTTATAGATAGGCAGGTGAAGAGATTTCAACCGGGTATTTATATATGTATTCAACTAAATATTTATTTCAGCATTTAATGCCTTTGCATTTTCATAAGGTGGTGTTGAAATGTATATCATAAAATGGTTTACATAAGAATCTAAATGTTTCTGCGTGTATTTGGCTTTTCATTAACACTATTCTTGTCTTGTGTTAGCTTTGTGACATAAGGAGTCCATTGCATCAGTTTTGTTGTTAATTTACAAACTTTACACATTAACAAAAATAAAACATGTTTAAAGGGGCTAGAGCGTAATGTTTTATCAACTGATAATTGATTTTGGTGTATTTTTATGACATCCAGCTCAGTGTCTTGCCCATCTCATTCTGGATGAAAATCCCATATTTAATGTTTTGCAGTTATGAATGATTACTTCATGTTTGAAGAGAGAATCTTTCACACACAAAAATATCTCATGCACCATAGCATCTGCAACAGGCCCAGTAAACAAACAGCCGAGGCCAGGAGTGATTGTCCGTTAAAAAGGGCTGCTTACTGTTTACATGCTAATGAACAGTAATTAGCTTCATGGCCAATCAGGGTTGCATGTCTCAAAGGAGCTCTAATTGTGGAAGCACCTTTGGTCTCCACCATGTTGTTTCTACTGCTGCTGTTGTTAGGGCAATTACAACTTGGGACATTAAATGGAATACGCAACTGGTTCGAATCAGTTAACACATATTAACATAACAATAAAGAGAGAACAATTAGCACAAAACCCCTCATCCTAATTAACAAAAACCAATTAGCAAACATAAAGTCTCATTAACCATTCTAATGAGCTTCTCGTTAACTTTATGTTCCCTGTGAGGAGGATGCGAAGAGGAAAGAGCATATGGGCCCGTGTGAGGAGGAAGCAGCAGTACTTTGACTGAGTTATTCCAATGAACTGACGAAGCCTTGGGCACTGGTCTAATGGAACAAATTAGCAGATTGGAGTTTTAGTTATACATATACATTTCTTAAAGGCAGATTTAAAAATATATATATATATAAATGGTATTACTTTTACTTCCTTGAAAATCTTTAGTGTTGACTTCATCATGTACTAAGAGGTGACACAAAAATTCCAACCAAATGTTAACATTAAGTTAAAATATACATAATGCAAATGCAATGACTTCTTTTTTCATTCATGATGTTGGAAGGTCAGCAGCTAGCTAACTAGCTAACCTAGATAGCTTTAGGCTAGTGTGGCTAGTTTGAATTTGGAAGGTCAGCTAGGCTAACAAGCTAACCTAGATAACTTGATTGCATGTTTTCAGTTAGCGCTAGTCTTCATAATATTATGTAGTTAAATCTCTTAATTATTTCCTTTTTCACTTGGTTATTTGGCTCCGCCCACTGAGGTTTACCTCCCGTTCTGTGGATGACCTGATTGATTTATTACCTCAACCAATTAGATTATTTCTACCTCCAGAGCGGATCTGCGTCCGAGACATGTTTGTATAACTGACTTTTTGGGCTACTGTGTAGGCTAATCTAAGACTTGGTGTTTGTTTTAAGTTTCTAACCTACTAGGTTGCAGGGTTCTCTTAAGCTCCCCTTACGTTGCAGGAACCGGGGAAAGCAATGGCAATGTAAAATAACCAGTAACTTCATATGTAGTTAAAAAAGTGGCCTGTCAAACATTACATCATTTAGCAGACGCTTTTGTCCAAAGCGACTTACAGTAGTAAATTATTTGGTCAACATTAGTCAGACCAACTATACAACGCAGTCTTTCGTCAGCTAGACAACAAACATGTTCTGTTGTTGAGGCCATCAATTTTTCCTGAATAATTTTTACCTGTTTTTTTATTTTTATATCCTATGGTAATAATTAAATCACCCAGAGACAAAATCCATGTCTGTACCTAGGGGGGGGTCAAAGGAATTCTAAAGAGATAATAAAGACAACTGAAAGATACTTCTGTGTAAGAAAGTTCAAGCTGATTTCACTTTTTGTGCTAATGCAGGAAAACAAAGGAACCGTTACTGATTCATCACAGATGCACAGTTGGGGAAGTTTCTATAATGGCTGTAAGTGTAGCTACCAATAAATGCAGAGACCCAAATAGAAGTCCCAGTTGACTTGACATGGAAAGGAAAAGAGACCTCTGCTCCCCCGAGCCTTCACAAACATTCTGCTCACGTCCTGAAATTAACGACGCACCGTTTGATGGTGGCACGAGGTCTCCGCTGGGTCCATCTTACTACACTTACTGATAATGAATACGCCTGAATGTTAATGCCCTCATAAAGAAATCTTGAGCGTTTCAGTGGCTGTGCCCACCACTGTTGACCCTTATCCTTACAGGGAGGAAGGGAGGGCGAGGAGGAGGTGGGGGAGATGTGGAATATAAAGGAGTTCATTTTAATACACTCGCATACAAATTCAGTTTCTCTCTCACATACACAGTTTCTCTCTCTCTCTCACACACACACACACAGTGTTGGCGCTTTGAAACAGTCAATTACCCTCCGGCTAGGGAGGGTACCTGCTGTTAATTACTGCTCAGTGTTTTATATGGAGAGTAAATAAAAGAGACCGCTGACATTCACATTCCGTCAATGTGTCCCCCAGCACACGCTATATTGGGGGGGGGGTCCAAACTGCTCATCTGATGTTAGAATAACCCCTCAGAGGAGGAGGGCACCATGGGAAAACGCCACACTGTTAAAACGTCTACTGTGTAGGCAGGACCCATATTCTCTCTTCCTGCAGTGACACGTCGTAAGATACATATTCACATACTAAGTCTATATTGCCTGCATTTATTACTGTATCACTTCTGTATTTCCAGAGTAAGATGGAGTAGATTGGTATTAGCTGTATTACAGTTGTATTCTGTGTAAACGTGTCTTCTACCTTGGGCCCCTAACATCTGTAGAGTCTCTAACTCAGTGCTTGCAACAACAACAAAAAAACCACCACAACGATTCCTCCCAGCTCAAATGCAGAGCCCTATATATTCAGTAAAAGAGCAGTCTCGAGTTTGAATTCAGCCCTGATTTACCGCCCCATTTTATTGAAATTCTGTACATGAGAAGGGAGTAAAACAATATATTCGCCAATCCCCCCCAGCTAAATGGGTCTCACCACTAAACATTGTTGAATATCCTGGGGTTATGGGGCCATGTTTTGTCATATTATACCTCTCTGCCTCAAAAGCCATCACAGTAAATCTGGCCGGGAAGTCGTATTAAACGGTGCAGTAGATGTCTGCCGAGACAGAGGCTGAGTGCAATCCTGGCACTCCGAGTGTACTGAAGAAGTGCAGCTGCTTCTTTGGCCCTATAAAAATACTTAAATGAGCAGATTATTATGGAGAGAGCAGATTTTGCTCCTCTTGACTCGCCATATAGCATAGATCCTTGTGGGGTTTTTTCAACCGTGGGCCGGAACCCAAAATGGATCGTGAGACCGTTTCTGAAGAGTCTCCACATGGCAAGAGTCCGAGTGTGTATTAATTTGATCCTGGGTGAGAATCGACTGATACATGCTGTGCGCGAGGTGCTGAAAAGGGTCGACAGCCTCCCGCTTTAGAGACACTGTTCCTGTTTTGACAAAGACAGCAGACGTGAACATTGTATTGAATAGATACTATCCCTGTCAGTCAGAAACATCTCTTCTCCTTTCTCGTTCGCTAAACGGTTCCTAGTCTTGAGGTGAGGGAGTGCAGCTGCTGCTTTAGCTCTATAAAACCACAACACTTCCATGAGTAGATTGTTATAGCGAGAGAAAGGAGATTGAAAGGTTCACATGAAAGAAAGCAGTATCAAAGTAATCATGTGAAGGAAAAACATAGAATAGAATAGACGTTGGTGGTTGTTTGCCTATTGGAGGTCACAGTTCACCCATCTTTTTATTCACCACTACATTGCTGCTTCAGACGCCTCATTCACTCTATGTACAACAACATACTGACTTGAAAACTCTTCTTTTCCCAATAGTATCCCTCCACAAGGCTTTAGGCCATGCTCATCAATTCACAGCTGCACTTAACACTACATAGAATGCCTGTCAAACCAAATACATCTGTGCAAGTCCTCCAGCAGGTTTGGGATATGCGATAAGATTAACAGTTGAACACATCAGTTGTTGACTCAAGACATCTAAACTAAAGCCTCTCGTTGTTTTGCTATGTTCTTCACGCAACAGTTCGCGAGTTTGAAATATTGTTTTGCTGTTTGTCCTCTGCGGTTTCTGTCTCCGCACATATTTACTGTGGTGAAACCTCACGACGCGGATAAATAACGGGCTTCACCTTTCCTTACCGGAGCTTAGCATGACTGACTGCACTCCTAGTCTCTCGGAGAGTGTGTCCTCGGCTGTGAATCACTTCTGTTCAACACACACATACGCACACGATCACACACACTCCTCTCATCTTACACCGGCATGGTGAGAGCAGAGCAGAGAAGATAATCTCTGAAACGTCGCCCCGCTGTCAAAGGTCAGCAGAGTTGAAAGGTTGCCCTCCACATCATTTATAGGCTCTTAAATAAGCCCAGGCCTCATGACTCTGGCCAACTCTCTCTTTTCAACCAGTTATCAGGCTCTACAAATTATGAATTATCTCCCTGATGCACAGGTCTTGGCAATGAGAGATCCGAGAAAACGGAAAGAGAGAGAGAGAGAGAGACAGAGAAACGGTGAAAGAGAGATGTGGGAGGAAGAGATATGAAAAGAAAACAAACAGAGATGGGGAAAGAAAAAAATAGATTCCCATCAGCAACAGAAAAACATGGTAAACAGATATATGGGGGAGATAGACAAAGACGGGTGATGTAGACAGAGGGTTGTCCAAGTGGGGTCCGGGGACTTGGAGGGGGTCCCTGGGGGCTGCTGGGGGGTTCCTGAGGGCTCCCGGCGGGTTCCTGAGGGCTCCTGGCGGGTTCCTTAGGGCTCCTGGTGGGTTCCTGGGGGCTCCTGGCGGGGGCCTGGGGCTCCTGAGGGTACCCGGTGGGT
>OMOT01000631.1:0-12489 GCA_900312575.1 Acanthochaenus luetkenii
ACATTACATTATGGCATTTAGCAGATGCTTTTATCCAAAGCGACCCACACATCATCATACCGTTTGCAGAGGCAACCATGCAAGGCGCCAACCTGCTCAGCGGGAGCAATTTGGGGTTAGGTGTCTTGCTCAAGGACCCTACGACAGTTCGTTGTTTTCCCCGGGAGGAGCTGAACTCGAACCTTCAACCCTGCGGTTGCTGGGCGAGAACTCTACCTCCTGAGCTACTGCCGTCCCATAGACAAACAGATAATCACGTTCACACCTACGGACAATTTAGAGTCTCCAATTCACCTGACCTGCATGTCTTTGGACTGTGGGAGGAAACCGGAGCACCCGGAGGAAACCCACGCGAACACGGGGAGAACATGCAAACTCCACACAGAAAGGGCCAAGCGAGATTTGAACCCAGGACCTTCTTGCTGTGAGGCGACAGTGCTAACCACTGCGCCACCGTGCCACTTACATAAGAGTGCAGAAGGTGAAACAGGACAAATAATCACAATACATTTTGTCACAAAGAAAATGTGTTTATTCGCCCCTAATTCCAGCTTTTGTGATTACAATTTGTCAGTATTGCAAATAAATATCATTCAAGTTATGATTAAGCCTATAGTTTATTCCACATTTACAACAGAACAGAATACAGTAGAAGACTTGATAGTGAAGTGTCAGAATTCCAGTAACTATGTTATTTCTATAAACTCATTACCATGGTTAGTTTTGGAATAGTTCTACAGTAACCATTATTGGACTGGATGTTTAGTGTTTTCCTTTGTTATTCATTGTGTATGTGGATCTGTTTGTGTGCAGTTAATGATTCACTCATTTACTCCATCAATGGTTTTCTGAAATGTTTCCCAGCAAAACGGGCCTCGTCTCCCAACTCCTCTTCAATTCTACATTTAAAAAAAAGATTTAAAGTTAGTTTACCCCCTTAAATTTACCCTCTGTTTTCCAACGGGTAGGTCTATTGTTCACAGCATTTCATCATGGAAGAGATTGAACTTAAAACAGGCCAACTTGGTATCAGTGAAGCCCACAGATAATAAGAGCTAAGCACTAGCACAATGCTATTTGAAGATACTAAAATTATTTTAAAACAATTGTCAGTACACTGTATCGGTAAGTATACTTCAGCAAATTAACAACGGGACATGCAAAGCCACATTTGATTTTCTAAATTGATACAAGCACCACAATTATCCTCAGTGTGGGAAAATTATAAAGGTAAGGCTTACCTAAGAATCTGGTTGTACTTGGCCAAACGCTCAGAGCGACAGGGTGCACCAGTCTTGATCTGTAGGAGTAACAGGTCAATATTACTGAACGTGGATAACATCTATACACCTGGTCCTTGGTTAAAATAGCTCTCCCTTCTAAGCAGCCATAAACTTGGATTTCTGTACAGCCATTTTAATCAAGGGTATTTCAATGTTCCCATCAATTTTTGTGCATGTCAATATAATACCTACCGAACAGCTTTTGGTAATGCCTTTTAGTTATTCGGCCTATGTGTCTAGACTTTTCTTTAAATCATTAATTTAAAAAAGGACATACAGTAATTTCCCCACCTGAGAGTGGACAATTCTAAACAAATATTGATAATCTGTAGATAATGCCACAATTATAGGAATGAATGTGGCATTTACCTTATTCACACAAAAGACACTCATGCAATCAACATTCATGTTATCTGAATGTACCTGACCAGTGCATAAGCCAACCACCAAATCAGCTATGAAGGTGTCCTCGGTCTCTCCAGACCGATGGCTAACCATCACACCCCAGCCACTGTCCTGGGCCATCTTACACCTACAAGATGAGGAATGACATTTGCTAAGAGGAAGTCGTCAAATTCCAGACACTTAAGGTTATTACATGGTAAACATCCTAATATTCAAGTAACCTACATTCTGTATAATAGATTTAAGTTTAAAGTGTTGACTTACGCCTTCATAGACTCAGTAACGCTGCCAATCTGATTGACTTTAAGCAGGAGACAGTTGCAGGCCTTCTCCTCCACAGCCTTGGTGATGCGTTTGGGATTGGTCACTGTAAGATCATCTCCAACAACCTGGATGTCTGTGCTTCCAGTGAAGTTGCTCCATGCCTTCCAATCATCCTGGTCAAAGGGATCCTCAATGGACACCACTGTGGATGAGAAATTATGTTTCTGAAATGCAGAGGTTCCTCTTTGGATAATGAAACGGATATTAAGTACAGCTTAAATTGAATTATATGTCATTATATCCAGCTGGGGCTCTAAGGATCCATCAAAATACACACTAGCAGGCAGCTCCGATTACAAGTTTGATTGCAGCAGCTCTTTTTCAAAGTACATTCACACTGCAAAAGTGAAATGCATCACTGAAAATGTCCACTGTTGAAGACATACACCAATATATGACTTTTCCAGATGCACATAGACAAGTATTCATGATGTTCCGATAATAATTAGGTACGTGTCTGTACAAGATATGTGAAAAAATAAAAATACATGAAGACATTAGCTTATGACACTGGCTCTGTAATGATGTGGGGTGCTTTTTTGGCATAGATATGGTCCACCCAACTCCTACAGGGCAATCCTGCTCTCCACAGCTAACATTGTCGGGGTCCTCCATCCTTATAATAGTGGAAAAAGCCATCATTGCATACCATTTCACAATCTTACAAAAATGCAAGACTGGGATCATATCTCATTATCAAAAAGGTCCTGGAAATAGCCAGCATCACGGTCATGTTCTTAAAAGTCAGGGAGTGACCACTCATGCCTTATTTCCTATTCTCATCACTCCTAACAAGGAAGATTGTTTTGGTAATAGTAATTAGAACTTCAGGCTCCTCTAGGAATGCAGTTATTTTGTCATTGTTGTTATTGTAAGTAAGTAATTTGTGTCATCTGCTTGTTGACAAGGGCTTTGATTATATGTTAATTTCTTTAAAACAGAGATGACTATGGATGAGACAGGGGTTTGATGTTGTAAAACTATGTTGACTTGCCAAAACTGCACAACAGGGTCTGGAATTTGTCAAGCACTCTTGGAGGATGAATGGACTGCTTCTATGCCATGAAATGTACCCCATATCAACACAGAACAAACAGAACCCTTTACTTTGTTGACTACATTGACATTTCCTTTATGTTGGCTAAACCACATTGTATGTCCAGCTCTTCTAGTGCTACATAATGGGTAAAAAGAGAGTGTCGGGAGGTTACCTGGATAATCCTTAACAAAGCTCTTGTAGAGATCAGCCAGTTGATCAGGTGTGATGTAACGGCTTGGGTCATCAGGGGACTTGAAGTCCAGATCATATTTTCCATCCCTGTAGAATTCAGAGGCTGCCACATCCATGCCAATCACAATCTCATCTGTGTATCCGGCTTTGCTAATGGCCTCCTTTAGCAGCTCCAGAGCTGCAGGGAAACATAAGAGTTCATGCTTTATAAGTACAAACTCAAGCATTACTTTGTTAACGGAATACACAAACAAGTAATACAATTTAAAACATTGCATAGATGAATACGTGCTTGCTCAACTTAAATGGGTTATTGTGTTGTATTGATGTAATTAGATATTTAATTGAGTTAATATTTCATTTTCTAAAGTTCTGAATCTACAGGCCATATTTTATAACCAAAAGGTCAGTATTTTTAATTTGGATAATTCCAGTCACCTACTATCACTCAACACAGCGTATGCTATAGAATCAGCACAGAGCACAGGAACAATCTACCAGGGACCCATGTTTGATTTGGTGTCTATGTTCGCATTACATAATATGTACGTTGACAAACGTGCCAATCTCCCCCCCACCAATGATTTTCATTGGTCTCAAGTGTGGTTGTAGTGCAAGTTATAGCACTGAAACTATTTTATCAACTATTTTATCATCATAAAAGCAGCTAATCTTAACATTTGGCTGAAACTGTGTTTTAGAAGGAAACTGCATTGATCTTATTGTCATGTCCACAACCGCTAAAATAATACGGAGTGTAATCAATACATAACAAGCTCAAACAAAATCACTACTCTTGCATACCTTCCTTATTCTCTAGGATGTTTGGAGCAAAGCCACCTTCATCGCCCACATTGGTGGCATCCTGGCCATACTTCTTCTTGATGACGTTCTTGAGATTGTGGTAGACCTCAGCTCCAATGCGCATGGCTTCTTTGAAGGTGCTAGCACCAACGGGAAGGATCATGAATTCCTGCATGGCAAGTTTGTTACCTGCATGAGAGCCACCATTGATCACATTGAAGGCCTGGGGGGTGAGAGATGAGAACTGTGACTTCATGATTAATTGGAAGTTGAATAGAATACAAAGAAAAATACAATGTGCTCATGTTAGTTTTAATTTTCCATACAAAAACCTCACCGGCACAGGCAAGATGACCTCTGGGTTTCCTGCAAGGTCAGCAATATGACGATACAAGGGGACTCCTTTCTCTGCTGCACCAGCTTTGCAAACAGCCAGTGACACACCCAGAATGGCATTTGCTCCAAATTTGGCTGTTGTGAGTAAAGCAAAATGTCATTCATTTGTTCTAAACCTGTATGCCGTATTCAGACTGTAATAATCAACAAGATTGTTCTATACAATAGTATGATATTGATGAACAGTTTATTACTTGTGGAGTTAAAGGAATTCTAAAAAACACAAAGCAAGTTACATATCTATATTTAAAAAAGCCACACTCATCACAAGAGAATCACAGAGCAGTTATATGCCTGCTACAGATTAACTAGTCACCAGTGTATGATTATACAAACTTACACTTATTCTCTGTGCCATCCATGTCAAGCATTATCTGGTCAATTTTTTCTTGCTCAACCACAGATACATCCTGATAAGGGGAGGATAACATGTTGGTTACATTAGCATCACATATATGAAGAGAAACGTCCAAGCTTGAATTCCATGGAATTTTGGACACACACAGAGACAGACAGAGAGAGAGGGAGAGAGACAGAGACAGAGACAGACAGACAGACAGACAGATTCTTACTTGGCCAACAAGTGCAGGTGCAATAGTTGAATTTATGTGTTCAACAGCCTTTGAGACTCCTGTGACAGGGAGATTAGCATGATACTTCTTCCAAAACATACGATAAAATCGTATTTTGATTTGTCATATCATGCACAATTTATTTTCAAATGTATAGTGGAAAGAAGAGGCATGCAATTAGTAAATATTATTAAGATGATAACAAATTAATTTTTGAAAACTTCTATTTACATTGCATAATAAACATCCATCACTGCAATTAACATGTAAATACGTTCTTATTTCATAGTCAATCCACAGGCTGCAAGATCAACTTCAACATTATGTGACCAGCATGCTTTACAGACAATTCACCAAGCACATCACATCTTGTCAATTGCCAAAAAGCATTCAAAGAGCAGTCTAAGTGTTATGACTGCTTACCTTTATATTTATAATATTAATACTCGTATTCTTACCGTCTATATTCCCCATCTTTTAAGGCTCTGGAATTGCTGCTAATGTTTGACTGCTATGTGTATTTTTGCTATTCTTGCCCTTGTGGGGGCGGCAGTAGCTCAGGAGGTAGAGCTCCCGTCCCGCAACCGCAAGGTCGGCGGTTCGAGTCCAGCTCCTCCCGGGGATAAATCTGTCGTAGTGTCCTTGAGCAAGACACCTAACCCCAAAGACACCTGCTCCCCGGGCGCCATAATGGCAGCCCTCTGCTCCGGGCCCCCCTAGCATGTGTGTGTTGTGCAATTACTTGTGTGTATCCGGGGGGGATCCGTGATGGGTTAAATGCAGAGAATAATTTCACTAAGTGTGTGCGGTGCTCTGTGCATGTGTGTGACAATAAAGGATTAATTATTATTAATGATTAATTATTATTAGTTGTGATCCTTTTAACTATTAATAATATTTTTTTGTAATTATTTTCTACTTTTATTTTTATGCCACTACGTAGTTGTTGCTTGCCATGTCCTAAGAATTTAACTGCTCAGAATGACCTTGTGTTATACTGTGCACTTGATAAATAAAACACTGACTAATTGTTCTACTCTCTTGGACAAATCGTAGTTCTTAATTAAGCAGAGCAGGCGATGACAACTCACTAACCCTTTCATGTCTGGCAAAGAGAGAAAGAGAATGGAGGGTAAGGATGACAGAGAGGAGTAGATGAAGCAGCTTGCTTTGAAAAAGGTATTCTACTTGAAATTGAGTACACAGAATGACGCTCGTTTATATTTAATTGACAACCACCAAAGTCACACCAGACATTTAGCTTATCCTCTAAACTTCACCAAAGAACTAAATGAATGTACAAACCTTTCCCAAGGTAACGCGACTTGTCATTATCCCTGAGCTCCAAGGCTTCGTAGATACCAGTGGATGCACCACTTGGTACAGCTGCCCTAAACAGGCCTGAGAAATGTAAATGGGAGCAGACAGAGGGCAATGATGATATTTTAACACTAAATTAACTACATTGATTATAAAACACAGGAAAACAAGCAGTGACACGAATCCATTAACTGTATCACCAAACCTTTAAGTTAATAGCTGGTGAAGTGATCTTGTGAAAACAATTTTGTTATTGAGACACATGGGCACTAAGTTGAAGCAGTACCAAAAACAGGGTTTCTTTTCTACTCCTCCAGTCACGGTACTTAACATTGCATTACCTTTATCAGTGTAAAGGTCAACCTCTACGGTGGGGTTTCCACGGGAATCAAAGATCTCCCGGGCATGGATCTTGACAATGGACATGGTGTACGTCCTTGAGATGAGAGAAGAGTAGTTAGATGACCTCGTCACTATTCTGGGATCCTGTGAACAAGATGCACTGTAGCCCCATGTCAACTCTGATTTGAGATTGAAGAATCATGCAAATAAAAGTTATCTAAATGGTAGACTATTGCTATTAGTCTAAAATATGTTGGGCCTACCTCTTTGCACTCTTTCCTCCTTATGGCTTGCTCACTAGAATATCCTGACCTAGCTGCAAGTTTAGCAGTGCAAACAAGTTACCATCCTAATTGGATTAGGCCTTCCTCATCTGATTTATCACGTGGCAGTTGGGATGCAGCAATTGCTCTGCACCTGTCAACACAAAGTTTCCGGCCATAGCTAGTCTATGTTATTGCAATACTATACTGTATGTGAATCTAAGTTGGAGGGCTCAGTCTTCTTGCTACCATGATTACTATAGAATCCCTGCCATATAGCAAATTCACTCTCACTTGACATGAGATCCCCATTAATCCCTCCCCTCCTTCCCTTCGAGATAAAGTAGCACAACAACCTCCCACACAATGAGCTTTCCTGCAGTTTGGGTTGATAGACAGGAAAACATTAAGAAAACTAATTCCTGCTCCAAAATGCATGAACGCCACATAACAGGCAAGGCTGGAGGGGGTTGATGAGGAATAGAACGTGCATGATGGAAGTCGACATTTGTGACGTGCAAGACACTATTTGGGAGGTTGCAACGGCAGATCTGCTATTATAATGTATTCATTCAAATATTGATTGAACATTTGCCAATCCTTTCTGTGACTTGACATTTAGAACATCTGTGTGTGAATGTTTTACACATGGTCTTTCTGGTTGGGGGCTGTTGCCTGTGCATTTCGACTGCTGAGTCATACCAACATATGGCTCACAGAGTATGAAAGATGTCATTAGGAGGTGGCATCACTTTTGAAAGATTTAAGTTTAAAATTATTCAAACGGTTGGTTTTAACTGGGGTGATAATTAGATTTTAACAATTCTTGCTTACTGCTTTGCAAACCATCTGACGTTTCAGATCTGGAAAGAGACAGAGCCTCTTGCCAACGTATTAAAAAGACAATAGCGTGTTATCTGTGGGGAAAACGCGTACGACGAAAGGGGATCTAGCTAACGTTAATTAGCTCGTTTGGGGAGTCGGTCGTGTAACAACCTTACTGGCCGTGACCGTTAGATGAACGGGGTGTCACGTGACTGTCGAGCTATATGACACATATTTTTACTAAATAAAGTGACATTGATAGAGAACAAGTCAATGTCTACTTACCTTCTATGTCAAACGCAGACAGCTTCAGAAGGTCAAGCGCTGTTCCGTAAAGCACCAGTAAAGTGTATGTGAGGTAGGCGTAATCAAAGAAGAAGAGTTTTCTTCTTCTTCTTCTTCTTCTTCAAATACTCTCCGGCACCCTCTGGTTGCTGCCACCCTCTGGTTGGAGGAGTTAACTATTTCTAGACGCCAACAATCATATATTTGAACCCAGTCCTGTGGTAAACAAGAAGTTACCAGTCTTTCTGAAATGGTTAAAGAAATAACGAATATAAATAAATGTCTGTTTTGCCACTCTCTATTGTCAACTGACACTACACAACAGTGATTCGACCTATACCCAGGTCAAAGCGTTTACATTTGATCACCCTCTTTCCTGGGAAAAATATTCTGCTGCACAGGAAGTGATGCATTTTAAGTTCACGGAAGCAGCGACAGCGGTTTGTTTGGAATAAATATAAGAAGGCAGAAGAAACATGAGAAGCTGCAGTCTAGAGTGTCTTTATCATTACTGTACATTGGACCAGTGCCCACACGGAGTGCAAAACACCAAAGCAACGCTTATCGCCAAGGGTGTTGCAAAAATCAAGAAAAACAAGAATCTTGTGCATTATCACTTTAATGGAAAATTAATATTTATGTTTGGATGTTTATCTTTTTGTGCTTTTACCATTTTCACAACAACGCAGGTGTAAGATGAAGCAGAAATGAATATGCTTGGTAGTTTCAGTGCTTTAACAACAAACGCTGTCATGGGACTCACGATAGCAATCTGATTCCTCACTAACACTCCACCTGAAAACACAAATAGCCCTTTGGACCTAATTAAAATGGATTGCAAGTCACAGCACATCCTGGTTGCTGTGGCGCTTGTTTTCTCTGATTCCCTCGTGCCCTCAGTCAAACTTCGAGTACCTAGGCTGTTAAGACCTTTGTCATTATACAGTGTTTTTAATAAATGTTCTATCTTAAGTATGAAAAATATGTTTTATAAGCATGTTCACCTTTTTGTTTATCAATGACACTTAAAGTGGAATAACCGTCTGTTGAATAATTCAAATATGCCATTCTTGTGGCAGAGGACAGTGTTTGTGAACATGATCAAAACTGCTGTTGCTCCATAGACAGTGAATGGGAGACTGGCTTCATTTAGTTCAACTTATATGAGTGCTAGCCGTACTAAGGGTGGCACCGTGACAGATGGATTGGAGACTGGGTGTGTATGTGAGTGATTGCCTGTCTATGTGTGTTTGCCCTGTGATAGACTGGCAACCTTCCAGGGTGTTTCCCTGCCTCCCGTGCTGGGATACGCTCCAGACCCCCGAAGACAGGTGAGCAGGTGAAGACAATAAATCAATAATCATGACAAAATGAGAAAGTGCACCCATGTAACCAGAAAAAATGACCCACAGTCTTCTCATAGTGTGAGACCCTTTTAATATTTTCTTGAACATTCTTAGCTTTCCTGTCATTTTAGGCAAAAAGAGGCAGGGTCACTATTTATCTGTTTATCTTCTTAGGAATAGGAAAAGCGTATGTAGATATTGAAATTCCTTGTATTCCCCTGTAAAATGAAAATTCACCTTCAAGTCCATTGCACATGACACTGTGAATGACACTGTGTTGGCAGCTAACACTAAAGCATGTTTCTCAGTCAAAAATGGCCAAGACTTAAATTTGGAAGCTGCAATTCAGTAAACTGACAAACTGTACCACTGCGAGGTACACACGTTTACAGTTTATGAATGTGGCAGCTGTTAGCTGTTATTATTAATTATTATTTAAGAACTATCAATGTGTTATAGACCGGAGTTTGTCTGGCGCTTACTTAATTTTATCCTCAAAATATTTTTTACTGCAAGTCCAATAGGAAATGTGTGCTTAGGTCAGGAGGTAGAGCATTTGGGAAGTGGTTCCTCATTGTGAAACTGATATCACACATGAACAAACACGCTCCAGTGTACTCTCTTGCTTATCTGGCCAATTATGGCAGAGCAGACACACCTGCTGTCGCAGGGGGCAGTATGATTGGTTGCACCACAAAAGAGAAACTGGGTTACGGCAGTGAGGTGAACATGTAAACCGAGCCCTTAACAAGTCTTTGAATTATGAGCTTAATCTTCACATGGGTTCCCTCACCAACTGGACACACTCTGCTGTGTGCCTGGGTTGCTTCTACTCTGAGGATAACTTGTATTACTTTATCTGATGCACGTATGCAAGAACTCATTGGACAAGAGGACGAAAGGAGGAGGAACTTTTCTGTGCAATATGACAAACGTAACTGGAAGGAAGGGTAACATTTAACTTATCGTACTGTAAATCAGATAGTACTTGAAAGTCAAACTTTGTCACGTCACCTTTAAGGGATCCCACTGACCCCATATCATATTGATATACTTTATACAAAACTGTGATTATGCTACTGTCTAGATGGTTTGTGTGATTATCATCGTGTAATCAATGTACCAAATTGTGTAATTTACATCATACATACTACATCATCATTTACATACACATCATATACTATATCATATCCAGTACATACTACATATTATACATACGTCATATCATATACAAACAATTTAGGGTCTTCAGTTCACCTGAACTGCATGTCTTTGGACTGTGGGAGGAAACCGGAGCACCCGGAGGAAACCCACGCGAACACGGAGAGAACGTGCAAAGAAAGGACACAGAAAGGACCGGGGCGGAGATTCGAACCCACGACCTTCTTGCTCTGATGCGACAGTGCTAACCACTGAGCCACTGTGCCGCCTACACTATTAGTTTTTTGTAGAAATATGATATTATTATAATAGCACGTTGTACCGCAGAAACACTCAATGTACATTTAGTTGACGATCATGATTTGTTTATCCTCCTAGATATACTGTAAAACAATCGGTACAACTGTTTGAGCTGGTTTGTCCGAGCTTCAGAATGAATTCTTGCCCAATTTGCTATACTACAGCAAGAATAATAACCGTAAAAGCTGGACTTCTTCACTGGCAGCAGTTGTCTCTGATACTAGTTTGCATACGTAACATAAGCAAAGGCATTTTTAACATATTTCCACGATGTTAGGAATGTCAGAAAGAGCCAATGCATGAAAGGACCTTTTTCTGCATTTGCCAATTCCATCTGGTTACCTTTCTCAGAAATATCTTCAATCAGGCTTGTTCTCACTAGCTTTTAGCTGGAATAATCACCGGACTCATTTATTTACTTTGTTGAAACCAAATGTTTCGGTGATCTGGGCGTCTTGCTTGATGTACAGTAATGCTGCCATGTATGAGAACATTTCTCACTAAGATGTGGTGTCTACCCTGTATTTATAATAGTCTCAGTGGATGAATCCACCAGGCAGAGGAAACCAACACTCTTTCTCATTATATGATTTGACTGTTGATGTACATTAATGGGCTTGTTAAATATAGTATTGCTGTGAAATACTTGTATTTGATCAGATTCAACATGCTATGTTTTTACGTAAAGAAATGGAGAATCACTTGGGATGTTTAGGTGTATGTATTTCTGAGGATGTGATGTTTTGCATAACCTATACGTAGCTTTGAGGAGGTAAACAATGGCAAACATGCATCCTGAGTAGCATAACAGATGCTTCAATACTGCCCCTTTTACAGACACGCTGTCTATGCTCTGTTGAGTGTTTCGGTGTGTCCCTTAAATGCCTTGAACTTTCGTCCAACGCAACATTCTCGTTTTGTGTCTGTCCCTTCAGGGCCTTTTTGCTGCCGGGCGCCCGGACTGAAAAGAAAACTGAATGATCTCTGTAGACTTTGAAAGATCAACAACTTCCTAAAATTCACAGATTTGCTTTGTTGATTTACTTTTTTCAGAAAAGTAAAATGATGCAGCCGTTTGATTTCCCTGCTAGTTCTCTAATCCCCAGTTACCTTCCAGCCGGTCATTCTCCAAGAGTATAATTAGATTCAAGCACTTCACAAGAGGCTACTTAAACTAAACACTTACCAAGTATTACCTTCGTTATCTAAACACACTGCTCTCAGGTATCATAGTGCATTTGGAAGGCCATTTTCATCTTACAAGGCAGTTTTGGATGTAAAACCTTTTTCTAATACTGCCTAGTAATGATGACGATGACCCTAAGCAGGCATCTTAGGCTAAAAAACACGTGATACTAAATACTATATACAAACGTGGCGCTTCATATTAAATCACAGTCCCGTGCCCTGTCAATATGTCTTCATTTGGCCTGTAAGGGTTCTTCAAAATACGCGTACTACTACTGTCACGTGGGGAACCAATACAAAGAAGCCTGCAACCCATTTTGGGTCCAAATCCACGGTGCTCCAGATTTTCTGGGATTTTAATTTAGCCTGGAGAATTATTGCAATTATTTTGTGTCGGGTCAAAGTAATAATTTGCCGCACAGAATTCAATAATTTCTTATTTTT
>OMOT01000633.1:0-11752 GCA_900312575.1 Acanthochaenus luetkenii
CCTCATCGCCGCTTCCGACTGCTGGGAAACGCGTCCATCCTCACGCGGGACGAGCTGCGAGCCGAGAGGTGGAGATGGGATCCAGTTGGAGGTGAATAGCTGCACACAGCGCAGCGCAGCGCAGCGCAGCACAGCGCAGCCCCTCCTCTCCACCCCGCTGCGCTGGGAGGACGGACATGGTCAATGTAACCTGTTTACTAAAACACTTTGGACTCCGTGGAAGTGGACGCGATGCGGATCGGGGCTTCATCCCCCGCGCGTTCTGTCCTGTTCCGGATGAGACCAGTCCACTCGAAACAGCCTTTGTACTGTCGCCGTGTGAACCGCTGCAATGAAAGTATGTTTGCTGTTTGTTGTTGCTGTATGTTGTTGATGTATCATGTCATGAGGCTTCACAGGATTAACGACACTTATCGTGGATTTTATATATGTATGGATTATTATTATATATGTATACATATATTTAACTTATGTTTAACAGTTCTGTACCAAGTTTGTCTAAAACCACTGTGGATGATGATGATGATGATGATGATAATTGTTTATTATTATTTAATTGCACAGATGCATTTCAAGTGGCTTACACCAAAACAATAATAATAATCAGTGCACACATGTATTCAGATGGAACATTAATTAAAGGCCATTGTCAGTCTTCCATATGGGGTTTCTCTGTTGTTGTTTTTCTGTTCATGCATGTAGACACTGTTGAGCTGTGCACACATGAAGGAAGAATCTGTCAGGTGTTCCTGCTCACATACAGCGACAGAAAATAAGGTAAATTCAATGAAATGCAAAGTAGCACGTCCAAAAACGAAGGCTCTGCTCTGCAACATTGCAACTGGAACTAAAGATGGATTTCTCAGTGGAGCCATTTTGTTGATCGAAAACACAAACATGTGCCTTGATCTCACAGATCTCACCGAGAAACCATTGTGCGGATTTGTTGCTGAGAAGGCAGACAGTAGTTTATTCTCACATGTATCTTCACGTGTCAGATCAGATTGTCTGTATACTCCCTGCTGCCAAATGGCAGAATGAGTTAAATCCTTCAAATGCACATCGTCCGTTTAAACGGTGCATACAAACCCCCTGCAGTTTTACTAGCCCTCGTTTTATTTTCATGTTCATGGTAGGAAAAGCTGTTAAAAAGGCACTTTGTTCCTGTCCGCTGCCTGCGGCCTCGTCGTCAATACTGCTCAATATTGTCAATGGCATTATAAATGCAGAGCATTGACGTGAGATGAGAACGAGATGGGCTGTATCAGGTGCCATTGATCCAGAGAGTGAAATTAAATCATTTCGGGCACTGCATTCACAGCAGTGGATCGAACGATAATTGTGGGCGAGGGCCAAATTCGCTCCGTGTGATTGGGGTGCAGAGTGAACACAATCATTGAAGTTGGATAGATCTCATCCATCAGAGAATGACGTTTTCAAGTTTCCCCCGTCGGATTTGTTCTCGTCTTAGCATCTTCAGTGGGGACCTCTTGCCTTTCACTCGCTCTCATGCCTCAGTTGTTCGAGCCCTCGACAAAACTGAGGTGAATTGTTAGTTACGTGGCATTTGCACAGAAAATGCCCCGGTGTCCCAGTCAAAACAACGCAGTAGAGGACGCAGTAAAAGTAACAGCCGTCATTGATAGAGTAAAAATGTCTTCCGCGTTTCATGTTGAGGGTGACCGTAGTCCGTAGCTGGTCCTGAGTATCAAAGGAGGGGATCGTAATTATGATGATGAATGAATAACGTGGTGCTTTTCAAGAAATAAATAATGTCCCCCATCAAGGTGGACTTTAATGGTCCGAGAAGGAAACTTCAAGAGCCTGGGTAGCCAAATACGTGGACTCATTTTTGCGATTATGTTCCCCGTTTTGTAGGAGTGATGGCCTGTTAAACGTTTCAACTCTGACCTTTAATTGTTGTGCGGTTGTCATTTGAACGCACAGGGGGACGTGATCATTGCTGTTCCCTTCCCTGCATATTGTGTGGGCATGTAGCATTTGGAAGACTATGGTGGGGAAAGAAGCAAGCTAGGTCAAACAAAATTCAAATAATACATCTGCCTTAAGTGTCCAATGAAATCCTTCGTTTGTATTATGTCGCTTGACTAAATGCAATACAGACTACAGCCATTGATTTGTCATGTTAAGCAGCATGGATGTTATTATGGACATGTAAAACATGTTCAAAGACCAACATTTTGTTCTGTTCTATAAATGAAATTACATAACTGAAAAGGTTCTGGCAGAGGTTTTAATATCAACTTATGCTCTGCAATAAAGTTATGTATCCACACTCACACACATTTTCTTTTTCTGATTTACTTCAAAGGTCTTGTTTATGTGATCTTGGCATTCCTTTGATTTGATGCCCTGTAGCCCTCGGCTCTTCCGCCTGCTCATGATTCCTCTGTGATGTATCGTCATTCCCAAATCCCTTTTCACAACAAATTCAGAGGCCCCAAAATGTAAACTAATCAGCCTAAAGATATTCAAGAGAAGCCAAATTACCCTCGACATCAGGCACAGGCAACCATGTGCCATGCGGGTTTTCATTCCAGAAATCAACCGCTGTAGTCTTTGGCTGGAATGAAAACCCGCAGCCTCTCGGCCCTCCATGGCACACGGTTGCCTGTGCCTGCTGTACGTGGACATGAACACCAGTACTTCACAGTGTCTCAGCAGTTCTCAGAACATCAACGCCGGCCAGCCCCATAGATTCCAATAATAACACGAGCCACACATTGTACTAACACTGTGTGGTTTATGTTCCAGTATGATCAGAAATACCTGCTTCCCAGCCCAGTTGGTCACCTTGCTTTCTAAACACATGCTGATGTATTCAACGTTGCAGTCATTTGCTATACTGTAGATAAATTCCTCTCCGTTAAATGGAACTGGAATAAATAGGCATACATTCCATACGTTACAGTGCCTGTGAGTTACACCCATAAGTGATAGGCAATGGGATCATACTTAAGTCTTTGACTGGGCCATAGAGACACCTCACTCGTGGCCAGAGGACACAAACCAACACACTGTCTGAGTTTGGGTACAGTTAAAGATGGGAAAATACCTCCATATTTGGGTTGGAGACTGACAATTGCACGATAATGGTAGAATTCAGGAGACTGAAAATGTCACGTGGTATACAGCATAATAAGTATAAGTACATTTGTTGTCCAGCATGTGGTTAAAGCATCATTAAAGTTTGGTAGAGGTTTGGGTTGTGTAGTTACCTTGCCATGATGTAACTCCAAATATTGGCGAGATATCTTCAATAGTTGCTCCGTTAAAACGTGACAATCCAAAATAGTGTTTCTTTCTCTCCCCATAGACTTGCATGGCACGGAGAAACAGGTCTCAAAGTCTCACTTTTAGCTCACAAACGAAAGACAACAAAGCGGATTCTGCCAATGTATAAAATAACAAAACCCAATACAGCGTTTTTTGGAAATAAAAATGTCAACTTTGTGTTGATTTTACTATTTGAATCAGAAAGATGATCCGATAGGTCGCTCCCGAGACCGAATCACCGTGTTTGTTATTGGTTCAGGAGTGGATGTGGACATTTGGACCAATTAGGTTTCGTACACGGTGATTCGGTCTTGGATCTTCTTCCTAATTCAAATAGTAAAATCAACACGAAGTTGCCGTTTTTATTTCCCAAAAACGCAGACTCACGTTTAGTTATTTTTTACATTGGCAGAATCCGCTTTGTTGTCGTTCGTTTGTGGGATAAAAGTGAGACTTTGAGACCTGTTTCTCCGAGCATTGCAAGTCAATGGGAAGAGAAATAAACCCTCTTTTGGATTATCAGGTTTTAATCAACGGAGCAACTATTTAACATATCATGCATGACAAGGTAACTACACAACCCAAACCTCTACCAAACTCGAATGATGCTTTAAGAAGAAGAATGTATATTGATTGAGGTGATTTGATGTTTATCTTCAAAGTTCAATAAGATAAGAGAGTTGGTCTCATCCCACACAGAGACAGTTATGTTGCCAGGCAACGTGGGATTCTGCCTTCCTCTCAACAAACTAAAAATAAAATGAAATGGGGTACTGACTCTCATCAATCTACCTCTCTCTCTGTTGATCACACATAGGAGGCGGTGTCAAGGTCACAGGTTTTTGTCCGCACCATTACCTACTCATAACCATGTTTGTCCAGGCCTGGAGTGTTGGCAGTAACAGATGGTGTGGGTGACAGTGTGTTCAAAACCAGGCATGCTCAGCCTTAGTGAGGGTGGACACGTGTCCTGACCACACAGCCCAAACCTGGACACAAGTGGCAATGGTGAGTGGTGACAAACCAGTCCAGTGGATACATGAAACCCCAAAAAGCCTTATCAATAAAACCATTGATCTTACTATACTCATATTTTGTACAATTAGAGCTAGTTAAAGAGCTAATTTGAACAGTCAAAGGAGGTACTATCTGTTCCAACCATTATTTGTTTCCCATAAATTACTTAATTTGGCAAATATTTTAAAAAGTGATGTGGCTTTTGGATCTATATTTTCCTCGGAGTATCCATAATAATGGCCAACCCAAAAGCACCATTGTGCCCCTTTCCTTTGGTGGAGGTCACCTTCGAAAGGATTAACATGGATCTCATTGGGCCATTAGATCGAAGTGCACGGCGATATTGGTTTGTATCGGCGGCGGTTGATTACGCAACATGACATCCCGAAGCGATGCCGCTGCTTGATTTATCTGCAAAGATTGTTGAGCATGCATCGTTTCATATCATCTCCTGAGTCAGAAACCAGGAAGAGATTCTGACTAATCAGGGCATGTTGATGACATCATGCACGCTGCACAAACTCTACAGGTTGTTGTGTGACAGCAACAGGGCAGCGCTCAGATTTTTGACTCATGGGGTTTTTAATGGACAGACGTCTGAAACATATGTCGGCGTTCAAACTTGCTCTGTCTGTAGGTCTACTACATGGCTTCTTGCAAGCCATGGTATTGCTGTGTTTTCCTGATTGTAAACTTTATTCTTAAAAAAATGTTTTAACTAATGTGCAAAGGGCTTTTGAAAACATACCTAAAACGTCACAAGATGTGCTCTCTCAAGAGATGCAGTTTTCTCCCTCGGAGTTGAGTGGTGTTGTCAATGAATTACTCTCACTTTATTCCCTTGCGGTGAACACACAGCTTCCTCTGTATACCTTCACGCTCCACAAAACACCATTGAACTCCTGACACACCCAGCTAGAGTGGAGAGAGAAGGACCCAATCCCACCAACTCCATTTAAATGCTTTCAAGGTGAAAAAGGCCGCATTCAGCTTCTGGAAGAGGTAATTTAAGGTACACTAGTGAGATGTCTCTTCAGCTAGCCTGGAGGAGAAAGAAGGGGTTGGTGTGTAATCAGACGCAAGGACATTTACACAATTTGTTTTCCCTCTCTGGATGAGCACAAGAAAAAAATGAAAAACAAATACAGGGGAGAGCAATTTGAGGGAGAAACCCCACGACTGTACTCTCTACATTTTTTAAATGGCAGATAATAGACCCGTGCGTGTAAACATTGCATTTCCATAGAAATGGCCTCTATCTTGCGTCTCAAGCGGGTAGTCATGGGTGAGAGAGTTATGTGGCGTTCACCTCCTGTTAGCCAATTCTCTGGCTGAAGTAAGCACATTTAAACTAATAATAATACAGCATAGTAGCCAGAGAGCCTAGGAGAGAAGAGGCATCAACCCTTGGCAACTTAAATAAGTTAACTGATAAGAACATTGTGACATCACTAGAGCTGATTGTAAGCTACTGACCTACCATAGGTACAGGCCTGCTGTCATGGCTACTACTGTTTCTTTTTCTTTTAATATCTTCAGTTTGGCTGATCATATATTCTTAAAATGAGTCAATAACTATGCCTAGAAGGTTATACATATGGTACATATGTTCATACTTGGACAGTAAAGACTAGGTTTTCAATCTTGCACATTCCCTTTAAGAAAGCACATGACTTTTATTCAAATAAACTGGAAAAATAAGTAACGTGCAACTGTCCAATGTAGGTTTCATAAAAGAGAAGAAGAAACATCAGATTTTTTATAAATACCATACAAAAAAGTTAACTATGTTTAGGAATATGTGCTCGTAAAAGAAATGTGCCAAGTTCAAGTTCATGTATTTATATAGCCCTTTATCACAAGCATGTCTCAAAGGACTTTACAGACTTACAGTTTACTAGATCAAACTGAACAACAATCAATTTGGAATTACAGAATAGTATAAGACAAACACGGGTAAACAGAACAAAGCACAAGACACACAATAGACATTTTTAGCAGGGCATAGCAAGCCTACCTATTCTACAAGGCCTAAACTACCCGGCACCACCAGCCTTAGACCCTCGAGGCTGCAAGGAAAAACTTGAGACAGAGAAAACCTTGTTCAAATAAATGTGTCCTGCTGTAAATATGACGATCAGTGCGACCAAGTACATCAAGTAACAAGGTGATGCAGAACTAACCGACTCTACAAAATATACGGTCAATCATCATAAAAAGACTTGGTCTTGGGTGATTGCAGCTCTGTAGAGTTAGACGTGGTGAGTGTCCATGTGTAACACAGATAGTAATGCTAAATACATGTAGTTAAAGTACCAGTAAAGTGATACAAGGTTGTGGAAAGACAGCCAATAACAATATACAGGTTTACAGAGGCAGTCAGTCAGAGTCAGTCAAGTCTTTTTATGTTTCTTGTGGTGTGAGGGAGTAAAGGTGGAGGATAAGTCTTTGGAGAGCTCTCTGAGAGAAAGAGCGCCTTGATACAGAAGCATTCGAGGAGTCTGGACCGATGGCAGGGTCAATCCCCTTTTCCCTCACTCGAACAAGACCTTGATGGAGGGCAGATGGCATCTTCGCCTTATAATAGCAGATTATTGTCATGTGGTGTCAGAAAACATATTTTTTGGTGCTTAGCTACAGTCAACTGTGGTAAGTCAGTAGTTCAAACAGCATTTTTAAACTAGAACGTTTCGTCAACTAATAAGTGATCAGTAAATCACTCGCATAAAAAATTAATAATCATGACCACATTCATTTTGAGACATTAGTATAATTATGGAGAAGATTGGCAGGCTCAACCAGCCTCTTGCACTGCATTTTACATTGTGTGCCACCAGGTCAGCTTTGGGAAATCTGTTGAATTGCTTTACGGTACAAAGGGATATTGCTGCATGAGCACAAAACAGGAAGTGGGCCGCAGTTATTCAAGCGCAAACGGAGCTAAAGCTTTCAGAGTTTCTAGCAATGGCAGATGGAACGGGTGAAAGGCCAATGGCAAAAATCGCTTCCGTCCTTTTTATCCTCTTCAATAAAGAAAAAGAGAAAACATATGCATACGGAGCGACGCCAGGAAAGGGGAAGGGGGACAAGTAGCCACAAGTAGTTCCTCTTTGTGACAGGACGCTACAGGATTTATGGGAAGTATGGTCTTTTTTTCTCCTTTTTTATTGACTCCTTTTTTAATATATATTTTTTTTCTTTACGGTATCAAACCTAGCTTGAAAACTGCTGTCCAAGCTGACAAAGACGCCCTGAATAAAAAGACATGGATGTGACAGAAAAGTTCGTAAAAAAGATATTTGAGGGATTATTTAATATTTTATTTGTATTATATTAATATTTTGTCTTCCATTTCTTCCTTTAGGTGTCAGGTGATTGACAGTAAGCAGATATCATGCAAGTGCATTGTTATCATTGTTAGACTGAACTAACAGCTTACATTCAACCTACTTCTTTAGAAATAATTTGACAGCATTATTTGCTAGAACGCATCCGATCATGATCAAAACTTGAATTCACACTATTGAATAAGCAAGCAAGACCGGTAGACTAATAGCAATGTTTCTGGCAGGTAGCAAAAACGTTGTACACGTGGGACACAAAGCCTTTTCTGCCACCTTTCTTCACCCACAACTCTCTATGATGTTCCAATGATTACCCCAATCACCATAGTGAATACTACAGGAGAGATTGTGCACCCTGCCACGATACCAATTTCCCGGCACTGCCAGTCTGCGGTAAATTCCGATATTTTCAAGCATATTTGTACGTCTTGGAAATAGGCTTTAACCAGATTTGTGGTGACAGTTGGTACGCTAAAGAATCAAATGAGCCAAATGCCTTCTCTTTTCCAGTCTAGACACACAAAGTAGAGATCTCTCTTCTGTTGTTTGGCTGGTTGAATTTGGTGCCAGATGATGTTGGTGAGTTCTTAACTTCCTGCTGTTTGCACTGAAGAGTCAATTGGCAAACAAAAGCCTATTGCTTTTGAGTTTTTCAGGAGATCGTTCCATTGGTTGATGCACTGGTTTAGTCGGTTGTCCTGTCACGTAGACCTACAATGTTAGGCAATGAGAGTCAGCTGATCTACATGTGGCATTTGACACCATTGTTTAGCCAATGCAACACTGTGAGCGCAAGCCGAACTGGAGGGTGACTCTAGTTTACATATTCTAAAAAGGTCTTGGGGCAGCAGCAGCCTAATCGTTACTTACCAGCTTACCAGAAGTTTGTCAAGTAGAGGACCCAGGACCAGCTAGGAAAATCTGGGCCGGGCGTACTCCCCGTTACTTCACCAACTACCATCAATGTAGCCTTTGAGCAAGGCACTTCACCGCCAACTGCTTCAGGGGGAGCTGTACAGTGAGCAACAGCATTTGTGGGCACGTTTGGAAAAGGGTTTGCATGCACCAGCAGGTCAGCATGTTCACAGTGTGATGCACAGAGCGGGTGGCAGGAGGGAATCAACGGGAAAGTGTTGGCGCTGAGCAGCTGTAGAAGTACTTGTGCCACCAATTATCATTGTAACTTTATATAACTGTTCTTTTTTAACAGCTATTTTCTCAGTTCACATTCCCTACTAATACGGGTGTATGTTCCACTATATAACACTGTCTTTTGGGGTTCGTTTTGAATATGAGGGTTATTCAGTTGGGCCGTATATATATATTGATGAACAATTTTGCAGTAGTGAAGTCAATCACACATAGTACAGTATGTGTTTATCCAAGTTCTGCCACAAGCATCATTGCTCTGTTGCCTTTAGAATCTCCCTTCCAATGTGGCAATTACTAACAGTATGGCAGTGTCTGCGTCTGCGTTGCGCTACTGCCCCCTACTTATAGGCTTTGGTATACACACACACACAGTAGAAGGTGAGGTGGAGCAGTCTTGTTGTATGCAAACACACATTTTCTGCCACATCACACCCTCCACTAGTTCACAAGTGTTTCTATGTCGGCAGTTTAAGTTAATGTGTAGTAGTAGGAGCTCATTTGGAGTGGAGATGTAGAAACTAGTTTACTGTACCATCCATATCCAGTCACGTCTTCATGAGATGTCATTTTGTTCGGGTGATATTTATTTGACTTCTGATCGAATTTGACACCGAATCTCCCACAGATTGGTGAGAAATGCGGAAACAGATTGCCAATGTACCTTCAGACAAATCCCCCCATAGCGACGGGAAATCATGCCGAGGTGCAGGTGGGAAGCGACCCTGACTTAGGAGTTTGACCTCTTGTGGTTGACGTTCTGGTCTATGTTTCCACCGTTTCGAGTGAAGGTTCTATCAATAGCACCAACAGACCCCTGTCACGTGGAGGATACGAGTAGCTCAGTCAAATCGAATGTGCGTTCATCAGCGCACCTTATATTCATCTGGTCATCAGTTAATTACACTGCTACTATAGCAGGAGCAGTAGACTTTATTGGATGTTTGCAGTAACAGACTGAATTATACTCCAATTTACAAAGGAGAAACACAATAATATGTTTCTAAAATGAAAAATAAAAAAGGGTGTTGATTCGTTTGGTAAAATATGGAATAGGAGAATTCTGGTAGCGGGCAGTTCTTGTCAATACAATGTTACATTTATGGCTGTTATGATCTGATATTATCAAGAGTCTCAAGGGCTGCAGGGTCGCTGATGTAAGCTTCTCTTTTGGAGAATTTGGGTGAGACCGGCGTGCCAGAGAGGGGCAGCGTGTATTGATAAAAAGCTTTACAAAGAACGCCTCAAATATAGCAAATAAAACTCAAAGAACATGCAGCGCCACCTACAACAACAAGGGTAAACCCACCACAAGCTGTCCTGGCGCCTTAGACCACCTTCCTGACAACTAGATGTGTGTGGGCAGATGTATTTCTTCATTCATGCATGTATTCATTATATAGTGTGAATCATACAGGATATTTTAATAGCATATTATTTCTCAAATTGGCTGTGCATTTTAGACCTAGGCCTTTAATTAAATCCTGCCATGAAAAATCCTTATCAAAGCAAAGAAGAGCTCACTCTCATCTACCCATTCCAGCACCAAGCAAGCAAGTATGCAGTTAACAGTTAACATTAGGAGACATTTAGGATTTGAAAGGTTGCAAACAGCAACGAGCAAGTTCTGTCTTGACTTTATTAAAGCTACCTTATAATTGCTAGAGTTCTAAGTTACGAGTTTGGTGAAGTTGTATGTTTTTCATAGCTTCGCCGTCTGCATCTGCGCCATCAGAGATCATAGCAGTTGACCAGCAGACAAACCCACCACCAGACCAAAGACTGCATGAGGTCAAGGATAACAGGCTTCTAAAAGACTCAACGCTGACTCCACCTTGGGAAGCTTGTTTTCCACTGTCGGCTCTCTGGAGACGTAATATGTTGAAGGCAAAATAACATTTTCATTTGAGTGGTGTGAGATTTGTAGTGATCATATTTTCTAAAACCGATGGATTTTTACAGGTAGTTTCAGATATATACGTCTAAGTTATGCATCGCGACTGGGTGTCTTGATTGGTCTTTCCAAAACAGCTATTTAAATCCTTTCAATCAGCCAGGTTTGCAGCGAGACATTCTCCATTGCCAATGAGTTTCACAACACCCGCACACACAGATTTAAGACCCGTCTGCTGAACCAAACTGCTTGTCATTTTCCCTCAGTTATACAGCGAATAGATGTATTCTCCATCTCACTCTCCCCTTTTTCTCTTTGAGACACACACACACACACACACACACACACAAGCAAACAACAAGGTTGAAAGTCCAAGTTGCTGCCACTCGGGGAGAGAAAGGGTATGTTCACCCAGTTATAAGAATGAGCCGGTGTGACCGCAAGCAATATCAGTGCAGTCGTGAGGCTTCAACAGGCCTCAAATGAGCCAATGGTATGATGTGTTGGATCTGAGGGTTCGGGTTGACATCTGTAATACGACTTGGAAAAGTATTGAGAATGTTCAGCTACAACAGGCTGTGGGCTACCAAGGGAGAGGGAGAATCACTAGCACATTTTCTGCCCCTCTTGACGTTAAACAGGTTCGACATTCATCGCATTTAATATCGGTTATACGTTGAATGCTGCAATTTGAATGCGTTCATTTCACTTAAATATGTTTTTTTGCAATTTAAAAAACGACTTTTATTCTATGTGTTTACTTCGTTTTCATGTGCTTTTTTAAATGTATCTTTGCAGCATCTTTGAGTACTGAGAAAAGCGCTATACAAATCAAATGTGTTATTATTATTGTTGTTTTCTTTTCTGTGTTTTTGAGATTCACTGTAAGAATGTTTGCTGTTTTTTAATTCAGACGTTATTTTTCGTTTGCCTTTACTTCTGTTTGTCTGTCACACTCTGTAGGGGAATGTTTGGGCCATTTTATCTCCACTGTGTGTGTGTGTGTGTGTGTGTGTGTGTGTGTGTGTGTGTGTGTGTGTGTGTGCGGGCG
>OMOT01000634.1:0-11934 GCA_900312575.1 Acanthochaenus luetkenii
AACAGACAAGCTTGGACAATTTTTGAGAGAATTGCCCCCCACTTTCCCTGAGCTTTCTAGGATGTTTATGTGCCTTTTTGGCAGCACCTATCTGTGTGAAAAGCTCTTCTTCACAATGAACTTTAATAAGTCAAAGTTCAGGTCCAAACTTAAAGATGAGCATCTTAAAGCCATACTGAGGGTCTCAGTTGCTTCCTCCCTCAAGCCAAATGTGGCTCAGCTGTGTGAGAGGAAGCGCTGCCAAGTCTCTGGCAGCAAGGAGTAGGAGGAAGTAAGAGAAGCCTATGTTCTGAAGAACCGTTCATGTTCTGCATGTTCTGACTTGTTATTATTAATGATTGAGAAGATTGGATCAGTTGTATTTTGGGGGGAATACTTTAAACCCTTTTTTTGTGGAATTCTTGATGCGGCCCAGCCCCACCCAGACTCTACCTCCAGCGGCCCCCATGTAAGTTGAGTTTGAGACCCCTGGTCTAGTGAGAAATCTGCCCTATCACATACACCTGTTCTCTGATGGGGCAAATCTTTGTCTCAGACATCCACATTTTCTCTTTCTCACACTCTTTGACACACTCTCTTCCTGTCACTATCTAAATGTATTATTGTCACTTGCTCATTCCCTATCTCCTTTTTACAACTCTTGCAGCTGTAACTGCAATGCACAGACACCACCGACGATCAAGGTGGCGGTGGCAGGTGACCAGAGCTACCTTAGCACCATCCTGAGGTTCTTTGTGGAGCAGCTGGCCAACAAGACACCTGACTGGCTCAGTTACATACGCTTCTTAGTCATCCCTATAGGTAAGCATCTGGTCTTAGTACAAACCTTACAATAAATACTAGTCTTTGACTAGCTTGCCAAATATTTCCAGCATTGTTTCATACCTAAACTTAGTGGAGATCTATTGCTCTGCATTTATGCACAGGTTCTCATCCCCTGGCCAAGTACGTGGCCTCCTTTGACAGCAGGTTCAACAGTATCTTTATGGACACTGCATGGAGGGAGCTGTTCTGCAGGACGGAACGGCCCGCCTCGGGTAGGACTGAGCTGATGTTCTTCAGTGATTCATAGCTCTGGTATCTAGCTATAAAGCAAGTCTGCGTGTCTAATGTTCACCCACCATGAAAGAGGAAGAGATGGGGTCAGAGCATGGGTCAGAGGGCGATGGATGGGAAGATGAGATTTGATCCAATTGCGAGAGAACGCTGCAGCCTGCTTTGCCCTTGCGAATGGCTCTGTCATTGCACTGCTCCTCCACCCAGTAAACCGTGTGGAAACATTTACCACAAGGGCTGTCAAACTTCATCACAAGTGTGTCAGACACATTGAAAACTTCATAATGTGTATGAATTATGGTTTCACCTTGGAACTTCAGTTCATTATCCTTTGCCGTCTGGCAGCCATATAATGTAGGCTTAATCAAATTGGGAGAAAAATAGTTTTGTAATTGGCTTATTATAGGACTATTTTTATAGAATTAAAGCATTATTTTAATTAGGTTTCATTACATTATGGCATTTAGCAGAGGCTTTTGTCCAAAGTGACTTATAATAAGTAAATTTTGTCAACAGTAATCAAACCAACTGTATATCACAGTCTTCATCAGCTAAGCCTTCAATAAGAATAAGTAGCATTCATAGAGTTGGAAGGTTTTTTCCCCCCCGTCTGGTCAGAGGCGTGTAGCCCGGCCATAAGAGCGTTGTAGTAGTCTAGGCGAGAAATTACACATTTTTGGTCCAGGAGTTGCGCCGCTTCCCTCATGAGGAACGGGAAAATTCTGTTTCAATTAACTTGACACCCACATGCA
Organism: Acanthochaenus luetkenii; assembly: GCA_900312575.1. Taxonomy (NCBI): domain Eukaryota; kingdom Metazoa; phylum Chordata; class Actinopteri; order Beryciformes; family Stephanoberycidae; genus Acanthochaenus; species Acanthochaenus luetkenii. The sequence continues at coordinate 1,809 of OMOT01000634.1, forward strand.
GTCTGTAATAAACACACACACAAATATGAAATGCTCAATCCTCTCTCTCCATGCATCTCCTCAGTTCTCACTTGTGCCAAAACAAGCCTAACAATCTTCACTCAACGCTACTTTTTAATCCACATATTACGCACCATAGATGCAAGAGACACAGTCCCACATACCATATTAAATCATCGCAAAACCGGGTCACAAGTAAAATTGAAAGATGGCTAGATTAAAAACACACTGGATCCTCCTCCAATGGCTTATTAATTTGTTTTCTTTGAAGTTGCCTGTCAGCACAACACTCAACCCTCTGCTTGCTTTCAGAGAGAGAGGTACATTCCGTTTATATTGCCGAGAAGCAGTGGACCAAAATTAACTGATTACCAAAATCAGTCCGTTTTTTCACCCTCTTAAAATGTCAATACACCCCAAAATGTATGCCAGGCTGTATGTGGCCCTCTGTCCAGTGTGGTTGACCTCACCCATGTCTGATTTGAATTGACATTTTACGCTCAACAAAGTCACATGCACACGATTCAGTGGAGTGTGAATGATTAATGCACAGTCCTCTAGCGATCTACTGTATGTAAGAATGAGTATTTGCATCAGTTTGTTTGCATCTTGTTAGTCAGACAGTCAATGCCCGACACTGCATAGGAGAAACAGGCTGCTTATCATTGTGTCTCTCTGTTCCTTGCAGATAACATAGATGTTGCAGGACGAGTTGTTCAGTATCTGTCCGGTGCCAACGTGTCTCACCAGTTCCCCATCTCAGAAGCTATGCTCACCTACAAACAGAAGAGGTAAAGTAACATTGATTGTTTGACTTCATGCATACTCGCATGCATGTACATGCGTTTCTGCTTCTCTTGAAGCATGTCCCCATGTTGGAATGGTCTCTAACTTGTGGCACTGATGTTAATGTTCCTCTATGTTCTCTCATTATAATATAGTGTCTATGGCTATGACTGCCCAGCCCATCTTCAGGACTTGATCACTGTATCAAGTGAATACCAATTAAAGCATGGGGAAAATATACAAATACACATACATGCAAACACATACAGGCACATGCATTAATAAACACACACTCACAGATTGCTGCGATGTGTGATAATGTACTCTTGTTAGTTCATTTTCTCAGTAGAGCTGCGTCTGTTTACTCTGACCTAGATGTCTGTTTCCTGACCTGAGCTCAACGGGCAGGTTTGGGCCCATTTTAACTTTCACTTTTTAATATATAGGTCTGACTCGAGTAGGGCAAGGGCTTAAGTTTCAGGTCAGTGCAGACCGCTGCTGTGACGAGGTCTGACAAGAACCCACAAACAGACACATGCACAAACACTGATGCACTCCTGTTGGTTTTGCAGTGTTTAAACAAACAGCCCGTCGCCTTCGTGTGTTAGTTTGCTTGTTTTCTTTGAGGTTTGACTGAACCCTACCTCTGTCAGAGTGGCTTCCTAGTGGTCATAAGGTACTTAATACCACACACAATTTAACACTGTTGCATTCCTTCTTCTCCCTTTCCCTTTGGTTTGCTTTCAAGGAAGAGAAGTTTGTATTTTGATTTTTACATCAGGTATCTTTTAACTTTTGTTTTCTGCCCTCCTTATTTTCTCTCCATTTGGCTTGAGCTTCTTGCTGTGTCTAACATTTCCCTTTTCACACTCGATACTCACTGTGAGCTCACTCTATCCCAACCTGTGTCCTTGGTTTGTTGTGACTGATTCTTACTCTCAGTCCTCTGTGTTGTTGCTGTGACGATAAGCCTAACAACCTTAAAAAACAACCCCAGATAGTCATAGTATCGATGGCTCTTTGAGAGTAGTCGAAGAACCGGGCAAAACTGGAATGGTTTTCTGGCAGCACAAACCTCCAGCAATATCATTATCGTCACCAATGATAAATTAATGGAAGGCTTTGGTCCAACTGCAGGATGTTTTACACGTTTGGCAAAATCATCTGTATTTAGTATAAAACACAAGCAAACCATTAAAGTGTTGTTGCTGATTTAAGTGTATTTAAAGGTGAGCTGACCCAAAAAAAATGTCTTGGTTGCCCCATGACTCCCATTCTTTTAGCATTAGTGGTGGCTACATTTTGCTGCTGAGTACCAGAAAACAAAACCATGCACCCAATTTTTTTGATTTCTTGGACTACAAGTAAAACAAGGATTTATAGTTCAATCAGCTTGCATTATGCTATATTATACTAATAATACTAATGGTAATACATAATCATGTTGGTGTCCCAAACACTGTTATACAGTACGTTTAGTTAGTTCAAAATAGCAGCAAGTGCAATTTTGACGGTGGTATGCAAACTGTATTTCAAGCTTGGTGGCACTGATCTTCCTCAAGCATGTTTTTATTTATTTAATTTTTTCCAGTGCAGGTGATTGCAGTGAAATGCACAGTATAAGTCTTAATCCCTTCAGATGGCACAGGAACAGAACAGGCAGTACTCAGTAGAGCCCTAGTATGTTGAAAAGGTCACGCCTGTACAGTCCTTCAATGTGCTCAACACTTAGCAACTGCCACAGTTTGCCTTCTGACACCCAAACAACAGCCACATGGTTTCAACCACTGGGCCCAAGATTAGTATTACTGTTATTCCCATATATAAAAATAAAGGTATAATCCCAACCCTGACCTTAAGAGGGACCCGTTCTCATTTTGGTTGTAAGGAGCGGTCCTTTCATTCATCTCATTGTAGCGTGACCCCAGAATAACCCCATTCCACCCAGCCAGTCATGTGCCATCTCCACTGCGATGGGACATGGTGTAGGCCATGCAAAGGCCATCATTCTTCTAGGGCCATTGAGTGTTCATGTGCACCACTGGAGTGTTGGAAGTGTTCAAACCCATCCCTGGCCAGACTCACAGCCTCTCGTCTCTCTATCTGTTCACAGCCCCGATGAGGACTCCTGTCAGAAATTTGTTCCATTCATTGGGGTAAGGATTAGTTTCATGCTGAGGTGCCAAACAGGACAACAGATTGATTCTGTTCTTAATTTTGTTGTCTTACACTGTTTTTTCTCGCAGGTTGTGAAGGTTGGGATTGTGGAGCACAGCCTGTCAACCTCAGGTAAGGCTCTCTTATTTATTCATTTTTTTTATTTTTTTTAAAGGCTTGCTAACTGCAGCAGGTACAAACGTGCAAATGGTGATATTCTGTCAGGTTACTGTAGTCAAGAATCTCCATTACCTCAAAGTGTGATGCAAATAATACATATATATATTTATTAACTTTAAAGCCTTGTGAATTACATTATTATTTCTCCCCCCCCCCCATGCTATGCAGTGGACTCAGATGATGCCATGGGGGGCAATACAGGCATCCTGTCCTCCCCAACGCCCCCATCGGCTGGTCCGTATGGGAAAGAGATTGGGGGCACGCCCCCTCAGTCTCCATCTGTCTCCACCGCCCTCTCCGGAGCTGGGTACGACAAGACTCAGTTATACTTAACTTTATCTTCCATATACTGTGCATACAACAAAATAAACACATCTTAGCTTTTCATTAGCTAATAATTGAGTAATAAGCTTTGTGTTGGAGCAGTGAGTACTCCCAAAAGAATCCACCAGTTCTCTTGTGCTGTAGTAAAAGCATCTCTGACTTCGAAAAAATGTTGGCCCTCTAGTTCTCCGTGTTCAGGTGGTGAGGTGATGGGGCTCCAGGTGGACTACTGGACGTGGCAAGGCCCGGAGAAGAAGAGGGAGGGAGAGAAGAGAGATATGGGACTGAAGAACACCCTGAAGAGTAACTTCCGTTCACTGCAAGTCAGCCGCCTGCCCTGTGGCGGAGAACTCACCCCTCCCCCCAGCATGGCCATGACTGTAGTCACCAAGGAGAAGAACAAGAAAGGTACACCCCGAGAATATGATTGATGCACACTATAATAAAGTCAATGAAAACCGTGGTCTCTAGTAATCATACATTACGAAGTGGAGGTGCAAGCATGACATGTACCTTAACATTTTAGGTATTTAGCTGATGCTCATATCCGGTGCGAGAGTCGAATAAATTAGAATTCCTAGATCCCCGACATTATTAGTAAGCAGTGCAACGCTTAAAGCCTCAATGTAAGTAGAGTCTTCACACTGAAAGCTGCTCCCAGGGAATATGATGAAGTATACTTTTATTAACACCCAGACAGGTGACATTTCAAGCGCAGTGCTCTTCATCAGACAAAAGGCAGTTGAAAACCACTAGCTAAACACACTTACCTCCCTAAAGGCCTGGCTCATTTAAGTTCGTATCGGCACCAAAAAATAGACGATGAGTGAAATTTGACAGTAAAGATAAACACAATGCAAAGAGACAACAACCATCATGTCTAGATGTTAATAAAGGTATACACCTTGGGAGCAGCTTTCAGTGAGCAGACAGTGTGCCATGTTTTCTATTCTGTAATAAATATTCCTGTGTCTAAGAATGTGTTTAAGAACAGAAATAAGGGTGTGAGGATTTTTATTTTTATTTGTTGTGCATGACTCACTGTCTGCCTCCCTCTACAGTGATTTTTCTCAGCAAGAAGCCCAAGGAGAAAGAGCTGGACTCTAAGAGCCAGGTGATTGACGGTATCAGCAGGTTGATCTGTACAGCCAAGCATCAGCACACCATGCTGAGAGGTAAGGCCAGTCATTGATACACACTCACACACACAGACACTGCAACACATTTGAGATGTCCTACTGCCACACAGTGGTGATGCCAAGTACAACATGTCTCCTCAAGATTATATTCGGGGGACGTTTATACAAAGAATTGTGTACTCTTTAATATATTTTAGTCCAAATTCACAAGCATTAGTTATACAATTTTTGACGTTCTCTTTGTTTAGTCGTGGCATTAAATTACCCTCCTTTTTTTTTGTCTTCAGTTTCTATCGACGGAGTGGAGTGGAACGACGTCAAGTTTTTCCAGCTGGCTGCCCAGTGGCCGACTCACGTCAAGCACTTCCCAGTGGGAGTCTTTGGCTACACTAAGCCCATGTGACCCCAGCCACCATCCACCCACCACCACACTCCCTGCACGTGTCTCACCGAGAGGCTGCGGAGAAGCCAACTGGCCCCGGCAGTAATTGTTTTCCTGTGGAAACCTTACTGACTCGTAACCACGTGTTCAATACACAAACAAAGTTTCATGTTGTCAATTTGATGTTTTTGATGTTGCTGGTTATTGTTGTTGTTGTTTTTTTTACACACTACAAAAAGAACAAGTACTATTTTGTAAGATTTGTGCTGCCGCCTCGGAAGTATTTTGAGGTTTTTGACAATTTGCCACATTTCGATAACGGCAGCTGTGTTTGCACTTTGTTTTTGTTAACATTTTATTATTTCTGTGAAATCCTACGTTTATTGTTACTCTGTAGACAATGGAGGGGTGCGATGGTGATGTGCAGTGGTGTGTGCGAGATCGTTTGAGACCGTGTTTGTGTTTGTTGTTGGAATATTGCTGTGAATCTAGATGGAATCCTTCCCTTCTAACTCAGTGCTCTGTTTTCTTGTTCCTTCACTTTTCTCAAAAAATGTTATTTTATAGCGAGGAGCATATTACATTGTTATTTCTGCCTTGTTGCTTCTTAGCACACTGTGTAGCTAAAGCAGATCAAAAGCAGTTCAAGCGACGTATTTTTGAAGGTAGCTATTATGAATGTAGCTATAACGCATTTGTAACACATGTAAACAGTTCATCAAATGAATCCTTTGTTCGTCATTGTAAGTGCGGATGTTCTTGTATAGGTGTCAGTATAGATTAGTTACCTATGGCTGGAGGCCTGTAAAGTTATAACCACTTTAAAGCAGGGTAACCTGATACCCAAAACAATGTATTTCAACTTAGCTGAATGCCAAATGTAAGAATCCCTTTAGTTGTGACTGCATTCTGTCTGTCGTTTCAAGGTCCTGATTTGTTTTGTTTTTACAAATTCAATCTATAGTGTAATTTGGCCTTATGGTTCACTAGAATAATTAAGAGATTTTACACCACTTATTTGTGAAAAGTGGTCTCATGTCCAACTAGGTCATAAAGCAAAGCTATATTTGCTTACTAGAGTGTCCATCTCATAGACCTGCAGTAACTTATCAATTACTGGATTCGACCACATGTGTAGTGATGTGCCAAAGTCAAGTTTGTATTACAGTCTAACCACCAGAGCTTTCAGCTATACATTCAATATATATATATATATATATTCTCTTGGCTAAACTTCGCACTATGCTCAATTGGCTGAAAATATACAGAAAAAGATAAAGGTTTTTAAGAGATTAACTTTATATGGGAAAGTGCTTCACAAAATTTGGTAAAAACACATGCATGCAAGAATGCACATCCTAAACGAGCAGTTGCCATTGTGTCCCTTAATACAGCCTCATTATGGCTGCACATGCAAGTAGTACATAATATAATGTACCATCATCAGATAGGCTATCCATTCAGTATTGTGTAGGTTTTTGTTTTTTGGGGTCATTTTGTAATGAGAATGAGTTGGTCTGACTTGAAACATGCTTTGACAATGTCAAGCGCAATACAAGTATTAACTTGTTGTTTTTTTACCGATTTGATGATGGACAAAGCATATGGTTGGAGTCTTACCAGATGTCCCAAGTCACTGCCTGTGTGTGTAGGTGTGATCAATGTTTGATGGTACTCCCTGAATAGTGTTACTTATGTGAACTCTTTGCAATAGGAATCCTTTGGACAAAGGGCCTTCTGTATGAGTTTCTTTGTTGCTTTTTATAAAGTGAAGACTTACAAGCTTTGATAGGCTGGCTTTTTTAGTATTGTATATAAATATACAAGATGTACTATTGTGAGTCGCAAATCCCCCTTCAACTAAATTGAAAGCACAAACAATTTAGCGTTTCTCACCTTAAAAGCCAAATATACTGTATTTCCATAACTCATAATTATAAAGTTGGGATTTCTACAATGCAAACACTATTAGATATGTAGTTTCTCATACATTTCTCCCACTGTGTAATGCACTTTCTTATGGTTTTATACACCTTTCAGCTCTAATTGGGACACCCTTTGGTTTTGAGGTGAAGTGTTAGAATCTATGTTTGAAATATAAACCACTACCTAATAGTCATCAGGGGGCTGTACTCATTTTCAGTTTTAGCATTACCCTTTTTTTGTTAGGGATGTCACATTTATGTTAATGTGATTAAGCGCCTTCTGAGGTCTGAGAAACGATCATGGGTCTCTGTTACTTCTTGTTTTGCCACTTGATGTTGAAAAGCTTATTCAACAGCTATCGTCATACGCGTCTGCCTGGGACTGTATAGTCAAGTTGTCTCGTTGCCTGGTTTTTGAAGAGTTCACTATCTTCTCTCAGCTGGGAGACGACCTGGCCCTTGTGCATTTGTAAACCGGGGCTATGAAGTGCTAGCCAGGGTGGAGTTGTGTGGATGAAACTTATCAGGCGAGTTAGCCCGGTCAATACTAAAAGGGCATAATGACAATTGTATTTCTATGTATTTGACCTCAAGTTTTTGGCCCTAAATCTAGAGGTAGCATGGGGGCGTTTTACTCAACTGGATCAATGAGCCGGCATGCTCGCTTTACACCAACATTTTCTTCAGTCTAAAAGGGAGCAGTGCAGAAAGTTAACTTAAACATCACTTGTTTTTCATGAATGGTCAGACTACAAGGGTTGCGACATGCCATCTCATTGGTCCGGTTACTTGAAATGCCACCCAGTGTCTTTGCACAAACCCTATTTTAAATGACATGACAGTATTTTTAAATGTACCACTAAAAATATGGGTTACTCTGCATGCTTTACTATAGATGTAAATATGTTTTGGATTTTTATATTGTTTTGTTTCTTTCCATGCTCTCACAAGCAGTTGTGTTTAATAAAAAATTTAATCTTCTGTACAAACAGTATTTGTCTTTATTCATACTGGGTTCTTATTAAGTCATTTTATTTTAATGTTGACAATTGTAATGACCAAACAATATTACAAAGCATTATACAGCTTTTGTCCTGCAATAAAAGACGATCTAGTCCCAAACATGCAGTCAAGTTGTCGGTGTCCTTGTTATTTAGCTGAGATTGAGGGCAGGTTGACGTAACTCTTCATCGGTGGTAACGGTTTGATCTTGCGTCCTGCCCAGCCACCCTTCCTCTGCCACAAGCCACTTGAAGGGCGAATGCCAAGCCAGCGATTGCGACCGGCTTTGCCAATGATCCGTTTATTGTGGTCAATATTGGACACACGGCCCACCGTCACCATGCAGGTCTCCAATACCTGTGTGTGTCATGACAAAATTGAAGTAAGAGTGGAATTTGGTTTGACATGACAGATGTAATTTTAATCCAAAGAATCTCACCTGAACCTGCTGCTTTGAAGGAAGCTGGACAATTGCGGTTCCGTTTACTTTACGGAGCAATACACCACTAGTGCCTAAAATAAGAAAAGAAATAAATACATTTAATTTAGAAATAACCACATGACATCACATTTTACAGCAGCTATTACAGTGTTCCAAATGTAAAAAGCAATTGGATTAGATCAGGTTGTCGCAGCAGAGAACGGGACATAATCACACCAACCGAACATACAGCAAATAAATAAAGATAGTGTCTTCACTGACAGATTTACAGATTGAGGTGGATGTGCATCGATAGGTAATTAGATTAGAAATACTTTTAACGTCCTCATTGAGGCAATTTGTTTTGCAGTTTCAACACAATTATATCCCATGGGAGAAGTGGACTCAGCTATTCAAATAAAATGCATACTGTACAATAATAAAACAGATTCAGAGTTGCAGTGCTTTGTTGTCATCAACCCTCAGGTTGATCAAGATAAAAAGCACACGATAACGTGCATACAATATCACACAAACGTACAAATGTGCATTGTTAGCATTTATGGTGCAAGATAATGCACATGACAGATTACCAGCAGCACGAATGTAATTGGCTCCCTTCCCTGGACGTGTTTCCAGGTTGTTCACCAAGGTGCCTACAGAAAGAGCTCCTAGTGGGTAGGCATCACCCTCATTGGCTGAGACTGGAAACACAAAAGTTACACGGGACAAAGTTGTCCAACGTCAACCAACGCTTGGAGAAAGCACACACCACTGATCTCAAGCGGTGTAGTTGAACCAAACAAGCTGACAAAATAGAGAGTGGACCTCATACCTGCCATGCGTCCAATAACTCCAGATGTTTTAATGATGTCTCCAACCTGCATGTTCTCTGTAGCAATGATCCATCGTTTTCTGTTGCCTCCAGCTACCAGGGCAATATCTGCAGATCTATTGAGAGGAGCAAAACAGATTACGAGGACACTGACCTATGTCTATCATCTTGTAGACACGTTGATGAAATGTGGTGTGTGTGGAAGCTAGAGTATATTCAAGAGGCCTTGATCTCACCTGCATGGGTCGTATCGGACTTCAACAACCTTCTCGTCGAAGATCTGGTCCTCTTTGCCAGGTTCAAAGCGAAGTCTCTGGAAGTCTATCCAGCGGTACCTCTGTTTGTGGCCACCGCCGATGCCGTGTGTCCGTATCTTTCCTGTGTGCCAGAGAAAGGTAAGCGACTCTAGTCAGAACGAGTGCCACTGCAGTTTGGAATACAAATACATCAATCAATCATGTTTTATTTATATAGCCCTTTTATACAAGCATGTCTCAAAGGGCTTTACATTGCATCATATACATACTACATCATACTGCACACAAACACATCTTTGGGCAATTTAGTGTCTTCAGTTCACCTGACCTGCATGTCTTTGGACCGTGGGAGGAAACCCACGCGAACACGGGAAGAACATGCCAACTCCACACAGGAAGGACCGGGGCGGAGATTCGAACCCACGCCCTTCTTGCTGTGAGGCGACAGTGCTACCCACTGAGTCACCGTGCCGCCACAACATTAAATGCTTTTGTTACGCCTCCGACCTTACTCGCCAACACCCAACCACTTTTGAAAACCGCTGTTACTGAACAAACTGCTATTATCAAGCCACTTCTATCTATTTCTGATGCAAGCATATTTCATTTGGAGATGATCCTTCCCTGCTACGTTGACCACGGTCCTCACCTGTGTGATCTCTGCCTCCTGTCTTTTTCATCCCAATGGGCCTGACAGTGTACTTCTCCCTCTGCTTCC
>OMOT01000645.1:0-13869 GCA_900312575.1 Acanthochaenus luetkenii
GCTGGCCCGCCTAAGCCAGGGCCAGGGCAACGGCAGCGGCAGCAATGGGACTGCCATTATTGAGAGACCTCCAGCCACGCCGCACAAAGCCAATGTCTCCAAGGTGAGAACACGTCAACCAGGTTTCACTGGTCACTCATCTCTGTAGGAAATGAATGGACTTCTAGTGATTTGTTGATCATGTTGTACACACTGTGAACGCACAGTTAGTCTTATAGATGTAGCCTAGCCATTGTAGATACATACTTTGTTTTACCAACGTGACTGATTATGTGGCTGCCTGTCGAGTCTGTAGGCATGGTAACAACTCCCACAGCAAAAGTGACATCCCTAACAGAGCTTCCCAACTACCATGCGTGTGGTTTAGCTGTTTTCCTCCCTGCAGCCGTATATAATGGCAGCTTTGGTCCTGAGTGTTTTCCACAGAGGAATTCAGTCAGTACGTTTCTCCAAAATGACACGATGCACCAAAAACGTTGCTATCTAGTGGTTCAATGCAATATGCAGTAAGAGGATGTGCATCGGTAAAAAGAAAGGTGAATTGGCTTCACTTGTTAATTTGTTACTCTACAATGTAGTTGGAGACATCAGACATGTTTGAAAAACATTCAGATCTACATTTCATTAGGGTATGGATGACTTTTAAATATAGGTCAGTTAGATATCGCACAAAAAACAATGAAGAAAAACAAATGACAAAACAACAAAGAAAATGCCATTGATACAGATGCATGCTATAAGATCTCCTTTAATGTTTATCAAGTTCAGTTTCAAGTTAGTAAGAGTGTAATACAGTGTTTGTATATTTATGTGCAAAATGCTCAATTTAGTGGCAGGAGGTAGAGTTCCCGTCCAGCAAATGCAAGGTTGAAGGTTTGAGTCCAGCTCCTCCCGGGGAAAAAAGAAATCTGTCCTTGAGCAAGACACCTAACCCCAAATTGCTCCCGGTTTGTGTCTTGCATGGCTGTCTCCGCTAACGGTATGATGATATGTGTGTCGCTTTTGATAAAAGCTAAATGCCGTAATGTAATTAACCGTTATTTAAACCTGCCAAACATTTTTACAAATACAGCCCAATAAATTTGGATACATAATGATGATAATACCATCCAAAATTGGGTTCTAGCAGTAAAACTACTCATATTAGAGGTGTCAGAAGTTAAGCCAAATATTGTAAAAGTGCAGGAAATTGCATGTAGAAACCAATTTCTTTTCTGGAGGAGGATGTACAGACCTCTCACCTTGAATGTTAATATCACTTCTGAAATGTCATCTACGCACTTGAGTGTAGGTGGCACAACATAGGTGTGTCTGGAAGAACAAAGAGCCACCGGTGCCAGATAGCTGAAATATTCTAGATATTAATATTCATAGACCAGCCAGAGAAAATGATATAGAACATGAGGTTAAGGTCATGTAAGAAATAATTGCTCTAGTATTGTATCGGGAGATATCAAAATTCAGGTTAATTGCTCTAGTATTGTATCGGGAGATATCAAAATTCAGGTATCGGTGTCAGAATTGAAAAAAGTGGATCAGTGCATCTTTAATGAAAAAGAATGAAATAGATTTTGTTGTGTTTGCGCTGGGGAGAAAAACAACATTATACTCCTACTTATGTTTTTATATGTGGCATTCAGCCTAATTTGGAGTGAAAGCATTTTTTTTTTTGCAGTAGATGAAATGCTGATGAAATGAAGGCGCTCTCTGTCCCGATATAGGAATATTTACCATGGATACAGTTACACTTGACCTTTGAGATCTGGTTCTAAAGATAGGATTTCATAAGTTTGACGTTACTGTATGTCCACACTTGGTTCCTCTCTGACCAGAGCTGCATCATATATTCATTTAATTGTTCAATATAGTTTTTTGTAAATGTATTTTTTTTGTGCACCCAGACATGTCACTTAATGCGTCCTGGCGTCTTCTGATGATAAAAGTCGCATTGAAATGACCGTAGCTAGAAACTGACTGATGGATTTGTTTCAGTGCCTGGCTGCAGACACTCTGGCTATTTACAGCATCAGTGAGCAGTCTCGGCTGGATGGGCGGGGCTTACAGGAGCTTTGCCCCACCATGCTGCAGCAGTTGGACACCGGCGTCTGTGGAGTGGAGAAAAAGGAGGAGCTTAGCAACGACTCCTCCCCCAGGCCCTCAGATGCAGAAGGTGAGCGCCACATCTTAAAAGTGTGGTTTCTGAATATATTTCTGTCTTTTTGCACTATACGAAAATATGAGCTTCATGTTACATTGTGTGATGAATGTGAGTATTGTTTGATTTTTTTATACTTGAGATTTATTTTACATTTGTGGTGGCATTTGTGTCGTAGGTTTGTGAAACGTTGATGTTGCAAATTGCTGTTTAATTAAGGTTTCATGTCTTTTTACAGCTTTTCTCCATTGCTATACAGTATATGTATATTCGCTGAACTTTTATTTTGCTTTCTACTTTAAGTACATTCTTATCTCTGTCAATTACTAACATAAAAGTGCGTAACATTTTGCCTATTGTTCTTACCTTCTTTTTACAACCCTACCGTCAGTTAAAATGTTATCAAGAGAACCGGATGCAGTGAGAACTATATGAATGTCTTTATCAGATCTGAGCTCCAGATGTGTCTCTGCTTGCATAAAAACTGTGATATGATAATGTACCCAAGGAGATGAAAGCCAAAGTTAGCATGCACTGTTGGCCAAGGCTCAGATTGCATTTCCCAATCTGACTTATAAACCAAAACCTCCATTAAAGTCCACAATCCTGCCACAGTCAGCAGATCCAGTATCTAGCAGAGCCCTCTCCCAGGTAAAGACAATCCATAAAGGAAAGCGCCTCACTAACAAACTCCTCTTCTGGCTGTTGACCCACTGTAACTAATATTGTGCTGACTGTGCAAACCCAACCGGGTGTCCTTGGGAGTTCTGGAAGCCTTTTTGGCGTCTGCTTCCAATCTGATGGGCGTGGAGATGTGGACTGCAGCGGAGGCTGTTGTTCTGCAAGTCTTTGAGTTCCTGTCAAGTGGGAGCTAAATTGGCTGTGGAGTAGATGGCGGGTATAAAAAGCTGGGTAATGACAGACCTGGAGAATTTGGTGAACTTGTGTGATGTTCTGTTCTCAAGGGTGCAGCACTCCCGTTCTCTTAGAGAGGCACAACTTCAGGAATGTTCACAGTACTGCGGTTAGGTTTGTGATTTATAACAACATTTCTATCATATCAACTTTCTATTGAAAGAATCCAGTTTCCATTATACGTAGATGACTGTAACAGTGGTTCTGTGAAAAACAAGAGAGCCAAATCTAAGCAAATAAAGCATTTCCAGCCTTTGCTTTACTTTGCAACCTCAGAGGAAAGACAGCTGGATGTCAGCCTCAGTCGCCTTTTCCTGTTTATTTCGTCCTAGGTAGGCAGAGGCAGAATAGTTTGTTGGCCCAGAGCACCATCTTTATCTAACCCCCTCCATTGACACATTGTTTCCCCTCATCATCCACTAATATGCCCTCAGCTTCACATATACCCCTGTAGTGCAAGGCGGCAGGTTTTTTTTTGAGGGCGTGAGATCTTTTTTTCCTTGTCTAGGTTGGGGAGATCTACCAACAGCAGGGAAGAAAATGTCATGGAAAAACATAAACAACAGGGATGAGAAGAGTCGAATTGTGATGAGCGACTTCTGAGTCCACGTAGCGATGGGGGGGCTAGGAGACCTGCAAGGGTGGAGGAGAGGAGCGGACGAGCTGAGTTTGGAACCTGACCAGGGATTGTAGATAAGGAGGGGCACGTTGTGGATGCGCTGTAGAGTTCTGGTGGCAGAGGCGGGTAGCCTGGCCAGATCTGTGTTAAGCCTGAAATCTAAGGGTGAAAAGCAGGGTACTGAAATGGCCATCTGCTATTGGCTGGCCTTTGGTGCCAGGTGATGTCACCACCTGTTGTACTCTATAAAAGGTGACCTGGCACCAAAGATCAGCCAATAGCAGATGGCAGATTTGAGTTGTATCACAGGACATTACTGATTTACTAAAGCTTTTCACGGGTGCAAAAACTTCTAGCATGTGCAAAACCAGTGCTGTGATATAATTGGCTTGACCAATCAGCATTGGTCAAGCAAATTGTCTTGCACCTATCACAAGTCTTAGTGCTGACTTAAAACATTGCAAAGGTTTTTGTACCCACTAATGGTTTTGGTCAATCTGGGTCACTCTCTCTCTTCTCTCTAGAGAAGTCGGTCAACAAAGCCGTTTCTGCACTGCGTCTTCGTCTAGTCTGTTTCCAGACGGGAAATTAATCTCCCACCACAGACACCAGACACATATAACGAATGGGCCTTAGTCTGATTCCTTTCTACAGGTATCAATCATGGCACCTAATCCCTTTACATGAAAAGGTTTCTGTTTGGTCTTTTTAATCCATGTTTTACAATAGGGCTGGGTGACGTGGATGAAATTGCTATCACGATAATCCGAAGAAATTATTGTGATTTTGATATATAACGGTAACTGCAACATGTGCAAAATCACCTGTCAAATTATCTCATTGATGTTCTTTGCATTGAAATTCATGGCAACACGGCACTAATTGTCAAATAATATTCCCTAATATGTTTCAGATCTCACTTTATTTTTGTCATTAATGTAGACAACAGAATTGTGCATCACAATAACTCGTCACAATATGATTCTATTGAAAGACAATAAAAGATCATAATGAATTATTGCCCAGCCCTACTTTAAAATAAGTGATATGTGTGTATGCTCTGTGTAAGCCTGTATGTTTTTGTTTTCACCCCCATCCTAGTGTGGGGTTTTTCTTTCCTGAGTGTGACGCTGGTCAGTGCCTTCTCCCTCACCGGAGCCTTCCTGGTGCCTCTCATGACGACGCGCTACATGAACCGTGCACTCACCTATTTCATCGCTCTCTCCATTGGCACGCTCTACTCCACCGCTGTCTTCCAGCTCCTGCCTGAGGTGTGCCTGCCATCCATCCAGCCAGCCATCCATCCCCTACACCCTCCTGAGATTTCAAAACACACACACGTGCACGGACAAAGTTGAAAACCTCTTTTCAGTTGAATATTGTATCACATAGCATTTAAAAGTAGCGCACCATTGACCAAGCGCTCCCTTCGTCTGCCCTATGGCCATTTCTCTTTCTTCCCCTTCCTGCCTTTGTTTTCCCTCTGACTTTATCTCGGGCTCTAATAAGCACCTTGGAAGGCTTTGGTTTACAGTCTATGAACAACTCTACCTTCACTGATCGTGTGTGTGTTTCTATGTTTGTATCTGTGTCTGCACCTTCCCTGGCATTGAGATCTAGGCCAGCTATGAGGTTTTGCTAGGAAAGAGAGTTCAGTCGGGTTGGCTGGCAAATTGTTCAGTGCAGCTCGCTATTCTACCACTGCAACATGTAACACACCCCAAGAAAGAGCTTTTAAATTACTCCGTTTGTGGTGCATGAATGCTTGAATTACAGTTTGGGCAAAAGACAATTCTAAAGTAATGGACTGCAACGCCCTTAAAACATCCTTCAAATTGAAATGTGACCCCTTGTTAGCAGTGCTCCCTTTGCTACTATTAGGCTATTTAAAGTTAATGTGGCCCCTTTGTGTCTGCAGTGAGCAGACACCTGAGGCTGCCACAGTGGTGCAGACACACCTGAGCTGACTGGGACAAAGTATGTCTTGTGTGTGTGTGTGCGCGTTTTCTGAAAAGCGTAATTTTACTTTAATTACTTCCCCTCTTTATCAAAGGAAGTGTCCTTCAAAGGACGGCAAATTACTATCTTCAATTGCACGTGAAAGGTGGTCTTCCAGTGATCCCGCAGTCAGTGTTTTGAATGGACAGTGAGCATTTTGTCTCGGGAAAGACTGGCAGGCGTCTTTGTCTGAGATCTCTCGTTTTTCAGGGTGATTTCATTTAATTCTTCCTTCCTTTTCAGGGGGTGAACTGCACGGTGTCCTTCAATGTCTTTTTTGTTGTTGTCCCCCCTACCCTGGTGAACAACCATAATAACCCCATACAATTAATTCTGAGCTAATTATCTCTTTCCTCTCTCTTTCTTTCTTCTACATTCTCTACTCCCTTTCCTTCGTTGTGATGGTGGTCAGTGTGGGGTTATGGGTTCCTGTGCGTGACGCTGATCTCGCTGTGTTCGCTGGTGGGTGCGAGCATGGTGCCCTTCATGAGGAAAACCTTTTACAAGCGACTGCAGCTCTACTTCATAGCCCTGGCTATTGGCACACTCTACTCCACCGCCCTGTTTCAGCTCATCCCAGAGGTAGAGTTGATGCTGGTCTGACTCACTTAACTACAGCTTCCCCAGAGTACCTGAGTGCTGGAAAAGTATGGGGGAAATATGGTTGTCCAGTCCTGATGTTAATATGACTATGCATTTTTCTCATTTCACTTATTGTGATATTTATCGTTGTGAAGACTGTATTCTTCACCTATAGAGTGATATGGTCTTGTTGGGAGTCACCTTGCCCAGACACCATCAGCTATCATCATACTGAATGCCAAACAAAATCTTCAGAAAAGCTTCTTTGTAAGCAGAGAGGTCTTATGACACTGAAAACAATTTGACATACTGAGGCTGTCTGTGTCCTTCGGAAAACTATTATGAAAATACGAACACTAAGATACAAAGTCATGTACTATGTTCTCACAAGTACCAGCTGTTGTCTGTTAAGCTTTAAAATGTTGTTTAAGATATGTCTAGATTGTATTCACATCCGTGATCGCCAGATTTGCATTTAGCTGTAGCACCAGGCTACATTTCACTTGGGATAAATAGTGAGGAGAATAATTCTGTTTACCATACCTCAAGTGGTGTGATTCATGAGATGTTGTCTCCTGGAGCCAAATGAGGGACTGCTATGTAATATCTGTAATATCTTCAAACTATATCAGCTTTAGTTGACTGACGTGTGGGATGATGTTGATTATGCAATATCATGTAACATTTGAAAAAAGAAAAGCCTTTGAAAAGGGTTTGGCAATATGAGGCAAACAGCTGACCCTGACAGTGAATGAAAACATGCATAAATGTCATATTGTTTCACCCGTTGCCAGAAATGAACCTCACTTCACCAGACGATTGGCTACACAATCTAGACCCACTTAGAGCTAAAACCTAGCAATTCACCCACCGCTAATTACTGACCCAAAACCTGCTGAATCATGACCCTTACATGTATTTATCAATCATTTCAAATGACACTTTATCTAAAAAAAGAAATGCCTCAGTTGCATGTTGGTTGTAGTCCTAGTCCCGTTATGAAAATCCCTAATCCCACATCCTTAAATAGCAAGAACCAGTGGTGTTGTGATTACAGCTAAATTAACAGTGTCTTCCTGTATGGTAGGCCTTTGGTTTTGACCCCATGGTTGATTTCTACGTGTCCAAGTCCACGGTGGTGTTCGGAGGCTTCTACCTCTTCTTCTTCACTGAGAAGGTCCTCAAGGTGCTGCTCAAGCAGAAAAATGGGGTGAGTGGAGAGCAAGGACAATGAGAAATTCATACACACATACTGAATGAAAGATACAAGGTGTGGACAACATAACAAGTGCCACGTGAAAAGCCATTGTGATCACAATTACAATGGCAGTTACACAGGTGAGTCATATTAAGTTGAATACCAGTTAGCATTTAGTATGTCAGCTTTAACAGAGGTCTGACAATCACCACTTTTATGTGAGTTTTCAAAGCAACATGAGGCAACTAACTTCCAAAGAGGCCAAATAGTTGGTGCCTAAGTTTTAGGTGCATCAGTCACAAAAACTGCACACAGTTTAGGACTTGTATAAGAGCATTCCAGTGAGGATTGAAGCTGCTCTAACGGAAAACACCCTACTCCTTTACATGGGGTACTTGATACTCATATATTGTTGGGTGCGTCCATTTCTTTGTCTATCCCTGTATCTCTAGACCATCCAATGCTTTTCTGATTAAAGTCCTTACAGCCATCAGTTTTTCCTCCCAATGTTTAATAATAATTCATTTGTAATAATAATGAATGTTTTTTTTATTTAAAGATTGATGTTTAATTTAGCTCAACATACCACACCACTAATTGTCATGAAGTGGTCCTCGGTTAACAGGTGAGGTATCATCTAGTCCAATTTTATTTTCCCCACTAGCACTATCTATACATCAGAGGCAGGTTGAACCAGTTAAACAGGGTGTTGGTTGTTCAGTAACAGTCACACACAGCAGTTCCTTCTAGTTTCATGTGTAAGGTCACGTCAGATAGTGATGATATGATATCCTAATGGCTCCTTTTGTTGTCTTTGTTTTCTTGTTAGGGTGTCACGCAGTCTTAGTACACACAAGACGCCCACACGTTCTTTTAGTCTTGATACACGTGTACTTAAATTGCTCTGTAGACGCACTTGTGCTTCAAGTTCACGATGGTGCCCTCAGGATTTTTTTGTTAAAGTAAACAACATGCAAATACATGCAAAGAGATGTGTGACGTTGTTTCGGAGTGGAATTCCCCTTTTATTTGAATTAGCCCTTTACATTGCAGTAGAGATGAGCACACAGAGTCAAAGTCAGGAAACCAGTGCTAGTGATGAGGCGGTGGTTGAGGAACACACATCGGAGACCATGTTTCCCCCACTGGCCTAATAATGAAGTTGAAAACAAAATGGCCATTCAGTGGGAATGTCAGGCAATATTTGTGTACTCTGCTCCATCTCCTATTCTGCCTTCCAAGCAGAGGGAATGCTGGGTGATGGACTGCCTACTCCCCCTAGAAATTAAAAGAAAAAGTAATTAAGTAAAGAAAAATCTAAAAAGAAACCAATGTTTTAACGGCTGGCTATCCTGTTGAGGGGGCTCATTTTCTAATCTGGCCACTTTGTATGAATTTGTTTACTGTAGACCTATACTTTGATAAGCTAAGGAGTGTAGTGGTTCATGTGAGGGTTGTACAGGCAATCTTTCTACAGCTGCCTGTTGTGGAACAATCTGTTTTTGCAGGTGCAATATGGAACTAGATGAGTAACTTTATCAAAAGCACAGCATTGTTGCAACTTAATTGTTTGATCTTTCCCCCTAAATGTAATCTTAAAATTAGCTTCACCAAAACTGTAAACTCCAACTGCAAAGAGGTTCATACAGCCTTTAAGTTATAGTGCTATCCATTCATTCAGAAAAACAGCAGTGTGGCATGTGAAGTCTGGGACAATAGCTCCCCCTAGTGGTCCCTTACCCCTGAGCCATATGGTCTGACTGTAGCCTGACTAATACTAACACTAGGATCTGTTGATCCTCTCTAACATAGTACATTGCTAGTCAGCTAGTGACTTTAACTTCCAAAGGGCAAGCAAAAGCCTTGCTAGTCAGTCAGTGTAAACTCCTAAAATAATGCCATAACTTTGTAGTTGAGAATGGAGACGTTCACTGGCAGGTCTGGGTTCGAGCCCCAGTGTTGGCAACCATCCGCCCTGTTGAAGTGTCCTTGAGCAAGACACTGAATCCCTACCAGCTCCAAAGTGCTGTTCTGTAACTGACCCTGACCTCTGACCTCCCCGTGGAGGAGGGCAAGCTAAAAGAGATTTTTCTCTTCTTCTTTTTTTCCAAGCCCTCGCAGGCAAGAAACAAAACAATACAAAAGTGTGATGGTGCATTCCCAACAGGAAGCAGTAGCACAGGATCCTCAAATGGGACAAAACCAGCACATCCCGAGGCTCTGAATACATTTTAAATGAACTTGAGCATAACCTTTGTCCATTTTTGTGTGTGTGCTTCCCCATTCTTCTAAGTGATGGGATCTATCCAGTCGCCCAATCCTGTTGGGTTTTGATCTCATCTCTCTCGCTCTCTCCCCCTCTCCCCCTCTGTTTCTCTCCCAGGGCAAAGGCCACGGCAAAGGCCACGGCCACGGCCACAGCCACTACCCCGGTGCAGATCGCTACTCTGCAGCCAACGGGGACATGGAGGAAGGGGTGAGGGAGAAGCTCCAGCAGAACAGGGAGGCCAGCAGCCTGGCCCTGGGCAAGGTGGATGCAGGGGAGGGCGAACTCATGCTCAGCCCTGCACAGACACCACAGGTGTGTGTGTGGGGGGGGGGGATAAGAGGGTGTTTTCATTATTATTTTATTATACTGGTTTCCCTGCATGTCTCTCAGCACTGAGGTTAGAGTTATGCCAACTTTAGCATCAAAATTAAGTATTTATACACCACATTTGATACAACGATGTAACTCAAACATGGTTAAAATGGTTCAGGGCCAGGTCAAGACAGCCAATAACAGAAACAAGATAACCAATATCATAAAGGGACACAAGAACAGGAGAAAAAACATTACAAAGTGTAACTATAGGTATAAAAAATCTGGGTAAAAAACGAACAAACAAAAAACCTTATTCAAACATGATTTTACAACAGATGCATACAGTAACCTAGAAAAATCATCTAGCATAGATGAAATGCTTTAATTTCTGTGCGCGAAGCCTCATTAGCGTTAGTAACCACATCCTTGATTATGACTGCTATGTCCTCAGGTCTGTTTACAGTATATGGGCGTTCACACACAGTGAACGTTTTTGTAGTAAATGTCAATATCTGCTCACAGTAATCGCAGAATATTTGAATATGCAGCTCATTTCACTTGGCTGCCATGCTCTGCCATGCCAAGTAAATCTGTAAAATAAAACGATTAAATAAAATGTTGGGTTACACACCTGACACTGCTCAGGGTGAAAGTAAGCATACACAGTCGGGTACAAGGCACTGGGCAACAATCAAAAAAACAATGCAGCATGCAGTGCCAGCAAGAAATATTGGATACATCCGCAAATTGACTTGAGTGCACTCTGCCACTCCGTGAAGCTTACTGTAAGGGCAAGACATATGTATTATGTATATAGAAGTACTACGTGGCGTCCTGGTGGCTCAGTGGGATAAGGGGCGTACCAAGTAAATGTGACGTTTTGGGTTCGAATCCAGCCCCGGACCTTTGTTGCATGTCATTCCCCTCTCTCTCCCAGTCTTTCCTGTCTTTCCCAACTTTGAACTATCTAATACATCTCCACACAAAAAAAAGTCTTTAAAAAAGTACTATGTATTCTTAGTCTGCCTTCAATACTACCCTCCCGTTCCTCCCAGGACTCCCAGAGCCCGGAGGGTGGGGGTCGGTCCGGTGGCAGCTGCTATTGGCTAAAGGGGACGACCTACTCTGACATCGGCACTCTGGCCTGGATGATCACGCTGAGCGATGGCTTGCACAACTTTATCGACGGCCTGGCCATCGGCGCCTCCTTCACCGCCTCCGTCTTCCAGGGCATCAGCACCTCCGTGGCCATCCTGTGTGAGGAGTTCCCCCACGAGCTGGGTGAGTTGGGCCGGGCCTCCCTGCTTGTCGTGTCGCTACCTTGAGCTACTTTTGGATCCCGAGTCTCACCTGAAGTCCTGATTTTATTTTGGTACAGCCTTGCCAGTCAATGTGAGAAATTTGTGTTCTTAGAACTTCAATAGAATTCAGGATTATTCTTTTTTTTTACTTAGAAAATTACTCCTTACAACAGAGTTGCCAAGAAAATCTTTGAAAGTTTGTGGATTTGAGAAAAACAAAATACTGCCTTAAAGGTTTTTGAAAATGAATGGATGACCTTGTAAATACTTATTTTTTATTTATTTAAATGTGGCACCCAAATTCATCAGTATGCCTTTGTTCTCTGGACCTCTCGGATTTCACCTGGATTTCTTGACTTGACAAGATCATGAGTAAAAATATGTTTGACCAATCTCATGTCTTCCCTCAAAACATGCCAATCTTTAGTCCTTTAATTTCACCTTTTACCACCTTGAGAGTCTTTGAAAAGTCATTGAATTTGATGTCCAAGTGAGTCTGGGAACTCAGTTACAAAATCAATGTGTGGCAGAGATCTACAAATACACATTTTGTTCAGATGGCTCTTTGGTACTCACATTCTCTCTCTCTGTCTCTCTCTCTCACTCTCTCTCTGTCTCACCAGGAGACTTTGTGATCCTGCTGAACGCTGGCATGAGCATCCAGCAGGCTCTGTTCTTTAACTTCCTGTCCGCCTGCTGCTGTTACCTTGGCATGGGCTTTGGTATCCTGGCCGGCAACAGCTTCTCCCCCAACTGGATCTTCGCCCTGGCAGGGGGCATGTTCCTCTACATCGCCCTGGCAGACATGGTCAGTTGTAGAAGTGTGTGTGTGTGGTGAACAGGGATGTGTGTATGTGAGAGAGGTCAATACAGATGTGTGTGGTTGTAAAGTTATGTACCTGTGTGTGTTCTTATGAGACTCCTTTGACCACTTATTACTGGGAGGTCACCAGTTTGATTACCCACACCGGTTGGGTAAAGTGAATGAGTAACACTCTTCCCTCCCTCAACAGAGACTGTCGAGGTACCCTTGAGCAAGGAAAGGAAAAATCCAGCCTCAGATAGTCTTACACTGTTGTATATCTTCAATTTGTGATATTCAGTGTATTCCAGGGGTTCTTTTGTGATGAAGGGTTGTACTTTACTTTTTGGTGAAACCACTCTCCTTCAACCTGCCTTGTCTACTTCAGTTAGTGATTTCCTACATTTCCCAGAATTATTTTTAACAACCCCTAGAGAAGGGGCGTGAACTTGTTGCTTTCAATCAAAGGTGGGCGTATGGTCATATAAATAACTTTAAAGTGTTATTATTCGGCTGTGGGTTGTGCGTGTAGGCGGAGAGAGCGATAGTGATAGCAGAGCGAGAATATTTCCAGTTAAGAAAAAGTCACGCCCCTAACTCAAAATGCAACATGTCTTGTGGCTGCATTGCATTCTGGTCTGTTGAGGCTGCTGTCGGTGGAGAAATTGGTCTCTCTCCTCTTCTATGATGCATTTCTTCCTGTATGATTGTTGAACATCGGTGCAAAACGGCGGCTCTCGATTGAAGCCCCTTCTCTTTGATTCTGAGGGACTGACACTAAAACCTGTTTTTAGATAGATGAAAAACACCATTGTAGCTGCACTGGACATATTTCCACATGACTACTCTTGGCTTTTCATTAGCAGAAATAAGACAAATGCATCACCAAACAACAAAATGGATAAATGTTGGTTAAATAAGTGTTCTCTCTTTTTCTTTTTTCTTTGATCCCTCTCAGTTCCCAGAGATGAATGAGGTCAGTCGCGAGGAAGAGGAGGCAGGTGGCAGAAGCTTCCTCATCACATTTGCCATCCAGAACGCCGGCCTGCTAACAGGCTTCGCCATCATGCTCCTCCTCACCACCTACTGTGGACAGATACGACTGGACTAGCACTGGACACATCCGGACCAAGACCAGTTCGGACCGGTGTGAACTGGAACAGGGACCTACGCTGGTTTATTCCGGTCTGAACTGCCCCCCAAACTGGCACCAAGACAGAATTGGCCTTTTTCTTTTTTTCTTCCTCCCTCTGTTCCTCTCAGATTTAGGTTGACCTGGTAACCCAGTTATCAGAGCCCTAGAGTCTGGGGAGGTTGGCTGTTGTGCGGCAGGAACGCACCTCTATCAAACTATTTGAGTACCTGTTTATATGAAGTTCTCACATGCAGTAGATGTCTGGCAGAGGGGGCAGCAGCCTTGTTCCTTCATCTCCTATTGGCCTTCCTCTGACCAGACTGAACCAGTGTTCAGCTCAGAAGTACGTGGAGAGAGTCTAGGACATGAGCGTCCTGCGTCGAACGTGAACTGACGTGCAATATTCAACCAGTAGCTCAAACTGTCCTTTATTCCCCAGACTACTGATCAGCCATTTTGTTTTCTGCTCTCACCTTCTCCTCCTGTCCTCTCAGTGGATGTGAGAGCCTCAGCTAGAACGTATATAGATTCAATAGGCACACAGTTGCATTCTAGCCTGATTCTGTATTCTTCTTTCCAG